>QUSE01000004.1:1481247-1571937 GCA_006508115.1 Apiospora malaysiana | reverse complement strand
GGGGGTGTCGGGGGGGGGCCTGGCCGGGGGGCCCCCCCCCCCCCCCTAAAAACGATAATAAGGTGCTCGTCGATCGACTTCTCGAACGAGTAAGGGGAAAGTATCCGGTGATTCTCGCCCCGTCTAGCCCGTTTGTTGGTTTCAACAAGAGGGCAACGCCCGTAACCCAAGCACCCAGCACCCATCTTTTACCCTGCACGGTAGTATCCCCAGGGATGGATGGGTTCATGAGTGAGATGTGGGCGTCTGTGTGTGTGCTGTCGTCCATCCGGTTGGTTATGGTGGTAATTCGCCCCTTTTTTTCTTTGTCTTCTTCTTCTCCTTCTTTGCGGTCGTCGTCTCTCTCGTCTTGGCTCCTACCCAAAATGGCACGGCCAAGGCCCTAAGAACGGCCAAGAGTCGCGCCCTGCGTGGGGAAACTTATCAAGATCGACCCGACACAGTCCGTCAGTTCGTCTGGTAACGTATGTCACATTGCAATTGATAATATGGCCAGGACTTGGCTGGAAACGCCCAGCTGCCCGCGCCCTCGGCCACCATCGCCGTGCGCGAAAGCCGAGCCCCCGGGTGCTGGGCTCCGTCGATACGGCAAGGGGGGCTTGGGTGACCTACTGGTTAATAATAAGCATTGGCAGAGGTAGTCACTCCGCATGGTCAGCCGACTTGTCGTCGTCCTTTACATGTTTCGCTGTCTAAGGAGCAAGTTGTCCTCCTTATGCCTTCGATACAGTTGGAGGGGGAAAGGCTCCTACTGTATTGGGTTTGCTTTATTTCATCCACCCGTCGATCTGTTCATACGTTCCAACGGCGAGTAAGTCATGAGTAGATCTGCATGGTTCGTGGGGAGAGGTCCGGAAAGGCACAATGAAGCCCAGGGAAGGTCTAGGCCAGGCCAAGCCAAAGCCAAGCAAACACAACGGTAATCATGTTTCTGTACGTGTATTACCTAAGTCGGTGTGCCTACATTTAGACTTTTGTTCTGCTGGAAGGATTCATGAATCAATTTGGCTAAGGCAGGTCCTTGTAAGGCAGGACCCGAAGCCTGAAGCCTGTCACTCTCGTCTCGCCCGAGGTACCAGAACCCACCGTATCGGGTTTTCTGCCCCTCCCCCTACCCTGGTCCTTGTCGTCGCATTCCAGTCCGACAGGGGAGCTGGGGGGGGGCATCAGAACGAGAACGACGGGACAGGCAGTAGGCCGTGTTGGGTCCTCTACGTGTATCTACATACATGATACTCCCAGATGGAGGATCCCCCCGTCCAAGATATGGTGGAAGGATGAACAGCAAGGTACTTTTTCCTACGGGGGTTCGAGTGCACACAGTCCTGACCTACTGTGACTGATCTATGGGCCACCGCTGTCCAGGGATTCCGGCGCTTGTTGCACCTAAAACGTAAGGTTATTCCCAGGACTGCCTGCTGTAGCCAATCGTGGAAATGCCCGTTCCCACTCAAAAAGGCTCAAACAACCAAGCAGGGTCCCCCATTGTAAGGTTAAAGTAACTCAACGGGTTCTTTAATTTTAGAATTTTAGAATTTCAGAAGGGGACCTGGCCCCGTCTCCGGCAAAACGACGGGGACAAACTCCGCGGAACAAGCTCGACAAGCAGCGAACAGAAAGAAGGCCGGAAGAAGATAAAGGGAAAGAAAAAAAAAGACCCAAGAACCTTAAACGACCCACGTCCGGTCAACCGTGTCCCCGCGCTTCTCGGGCCTTCGCAACCTTGAAGTTGCGGTTTCCCTCTCGTTTTGTTCTAAAATACCCACGCCCACGATTCTAACCCGGCGGACTTTTTCTTTTTGTACCCTCGCATCATGTGTCAGTTGGCTGGTGATGAACGAACGGCCTTCTGCTGTTTCAGGTCACGAGAAATGCCACCGATGCAAGTAGAATGCATGCCGGGAGAAATCTACCGTGGAGGGGAGGAAATAAAAAAGAGGGTAGCCACGGAATTAATTGATAGTAGCAGCAAGCAAGCAGGGGAACGAACCTTTGACGGGTTTGACGGGTTGACGGGTTGAAGGATTGACGGATTGACGGATTGACGGATTGACGGATTGACTGATCGCCAGCCAACCCTGGCCAGCCATCCATCTTTCGCGCGCGCTGTCTCGATGTCTTGGCCACGACAAATGCAGTCAAGTCAGTCAGTCAGTCAGTCAATCAATCATGCTATTGCCCCTCCGGGGGTGGGGCGTGGATGTGATGCCCAGCAGCGGGCGTCGCACACATCTCATCGTACATTGAATACGATAACCTAAAATCAAGCATATGAGAGTTTGATAGATTAATACTAGTAAATGCTGGCCGCAGGCTTGCATGCATCGAAGAAGGGATGAGCCGGAATACCGGGCTTTTCCCCTTTTGGCTTTGGGGTCCTCTCACTCTCACTCTCGCTCTCGCTCTCACTCTCACTCTCCTGCGCGCCGCCCCGTCATCCCTCCCTATCCGTCGTGTCGTGTCGTGTCGTGCGTCCCTTCCGCACTACGCACATGCAACGACACCGGTCTCGCAGGGAGCGCGAGGGACTGATTAGGAGGCACGTTGCCACAAGCCACCGCACTATCTCTTCCTGGGAAGCACCGCCCATCATCTGTAACAGATTCCACCCTACCCTGTTACCTCCCCCCCTGGACTCAAGCACCCATTATGCGATGCTTATGTAGTACAAGCTTCCCATGATCTTTCGCTGCCGCGGGGGCCGACGTTTCGAGCCTCTCGCCAATACTTGTCGCGTCGTCGCAACTGATTGATTGGGAAACAATGCTTGTTTTTTTTCGTTTGTTTCGCCAATGCTTTGACAAGCTGGCACCTCCTCAATGATTTTCCATCGCGCCCCTGCCACCGGGTGGTAACTCCACCCCCTCCCTCGGGTGTATGAGCGTTCTGGATCGTAATGTCAAACAGAGAGGGGCCGATATCTGGGAGGATCGGAGCCCTTGGACTGCGAGTGTGCTTTCTCCCACGTCAAGCAGCATGCGCTACGAACGTCAGCGTCGTATGGGTTGTCGGGGCAGCAGCCTTGCCATGTCCTCCATGAGCCGCCCGAGCTTCCATTTCGCCTCATTCGTCCCCGCTCAGCTACCCCTTCTCCAGTCTCGTAGATGATGTGCCGCGGACGACGACGAACCCTTCGCGACGTTGTTGTAAACGGGTCCGTGGCCACCGGAACCAAGCGAACGTGATCTGAATCTGGCTCGTTGTCCGGCACGCTTGTATCATAACTACGGCTGGTGTGGGACATGCTAAGTCCCCGGAGGGCAAGGCCACACGTGGATACGCAAAAATATTCCTCCCAAATGACTCTACAGGGGTGCATATACGTGTCTGCCACCACACCACGGCTTGCGGACACCACACTACCCTCATCGTCCATCCTCACTACGCGCCGTCCTCGGGTAAGGTCCGCAACGCCTTGGGTCAGGGACGGTGATCCCAATTATGTAAAACATGAGTGGGGAGTTCGCTCGATACAAGTGCCTCTCAGCTTCTGATGTGATGTGATGTGATGTGATGTACACAATGGTAATGAGACGTTTGGTAGTCAGTCCTTCAGAGCGGACAAAGTTGTCCGGACTGCTGGGGAAGATACGGGCCCGGGGAGGGGAGGGGAGGAGAGCAAAAGAGTTAAGGCACATACTGAGAATAGCCAGAGCGTAATTCAGTTGTAATATATCAAAATATGTGTCTATCATGCATTCATGTCACTTGACTATCCGCTTGTGCAGGCACAGTCGAGCCAGATATCCCGCAGAAAACCTGATAGCCCAACCTACTGTGTTTCCAAAAGACAGATACAATATAGAGTATCAAGGGGCCACTATTACAATAAAAATACCGTGGCATTGTTTGTCATCACCTTGAGGTACAAAGACAAATACACATCGTTATACAGTTAAGCGAAGTCCTCGTCTCTCTCTACGAGGTGCTATGTTACAAATACATGCACAAGAACACAAAACAAGTTCCACCCTTTCTGGCTCTTGAGTCTTCCTTAGCATATATCATATGTTCTCTGGATACAATCAAGTATACTGTTAACTCAAAGTCCAATATAAGCACGTCATGGCTCCTCCCGTAGTTATGAAGTCCGATAGGATGTTCAGGTGCAGCCCCTGAATACCGTGACTGGCTGATGCCAGCTCGAGATCTTACTGAACCCGCATCAAAGAACACATTTGCAGAGTCCGCCCCATGCAAATGCCCTTTGCCTATGGAATACGCTTTTCTTTTGTCAGGACTTGTAAGTTTCGGGGAACAATATGCAACGTGAATGTTTCGTATTGGGGGTTTCCTTTAAGTATTGTCCAGGTCCATACTAAAATCTTTTATGTAGGACTTGTGAATACATTTGACATTATTACAACGACTTGTGCCACCTTATTGCACATACCGAATCCAACGATTCATGTTATATTCCCAATAATATGCCGGATAAGGCTGGGAAGGTTGTTTGCAACACCATCTCGACCATTACCGCCGCGATTCCTATAACCAATGTCTCCTTTCAGCATAGCAATAAAGAGGCTGAGTTTTGTTGGTTCTCAGGTATGACACCACAAGGACCTCTATAAGTGCAAGCGCCCTTCAGAAAAGCAATGCGAAGCCTTGCCAACATCCGGACAAAACATGAACAATGAGCGCCGCCACTATTAACGCCGTATAGACCTGCATCATCAAGTAAAGCGCGATCAACAGAAGCAGCAGGACCATCCAAATCAGCAGGCCGATGAGCCAGCTACAGTAGACAGCCGAGCCGGCAGCGAAGGACTTGGCCCTCACCAACTGGCCGAGGGCCCAACGGAGGACCACGCAGAGGACGTTCAGGAATCGGAGGCCCCCAGCCAGCATGGGACTGACGTCTTCGAGCGAGGGCTCCGGGTATGGGGTCGGGTCGACCACGCAACACCTGTTAAAATCATAGTCGATGACGACCAGAAACGGTTCCGGGCACATCTGCCTCCTCCCGGGTATGTCGTCGCCGCTGAAGATCAAGGTGTGGTCCAGAACTGCCCGGAGCACTGGCCACAGCTCGAATGTTATCCCGAGGGCGGTGAGCAGCTGCTCGCGCGCCTGGCGGGGAGTCCGGCAGCGGCGGCAGGCGCAGGGGACAAGCCGCCGGGTTCCAGGATCGTACGCCGGCAGCCGGGTCTTGCGCTTCCAAAAGTTCCAGCTCTTGGCGCTGGCGGCGTGGAGGTCGCGCGACAGTCCCTCGAGCAGCCTCCTCGAGTGATGGCACCCGGCTTGCATGTGCTGGCGGAGCTCCAGGGTGAACCAGGCGTGGTGGGCCGGCTTGCAGGTCAGGGCCAGGGCCGCGAGGTCGCCCTCGTCGAGGTAGCCGGTGATCATCCACAGGAGCTCCCGGGGGAGTCCGCCCAGCAGTCGCGAGCGAGCTTGTGACGTCTGCGGCGAGGACGACGGCGTCGTCGGTTCTCGTCTTGGGCGGACGTCTCTGGCTGGCCAGCACTCAAAGCCGTAGTAGCCGAAGAGTCGGCACGGCAATAGTATTTCACGAGCGAGTGCCACGAAGGCGTCGTCTCGGGTTGCCATCTTGTCCGGTGAGTGATGGTACATATGGACACTTGCTTGGACTGGGGACAATACTGTCTCGATAAGGAAAGGAGGTTGAGTGTTCTCGTTGATTCCTAGGAGTGTGGGAAATGGGCCATTCTGATTTATATCCGCCGCCAAAGTATTTGTGTTCACCTTCGACCTGTCTCCGATTCCCATACATTTCTCCGAGCCAACATCGGGTCAGGAATCAAGACTTGCAACGCGCAGGTTACCATCAAGTATAATCACTTGAAGAATAGCGTTGACCCATGATGGTCATGAAATTTGTTGCTATTATTATTAAGGTCGAAGTCGAATTGTAGTATGTGCGATACTATCGGGCCTAAAGTTTTCCTCAAAATGCGTTCTTTGTACAACGGTATATATTATATAATATTTATTATTATACTGAAGTTCCAAGGCAGTATTTTCATTAGTAACCATGGGGTGGTGCTAAAGTATACTGGTATGTGTTGTGTTCGGTACAATTTCATGATAAGGGAAGATCAGTTCTCAAGTATAAAACAGAAACGATACAGCCATTGATACTCAAGGGCAAAGAGCAAGGGGACATCGTTGTGCTCCAGTCTATTGGCTATGTGGTTCGCCGTTTCCTTTCGTCCCTGGGGTCACTTCTTATTTAAGAAGCACTGTTTGTTCGTTGTAGCTCGTCTAAGATCAATTCGCTGGCCACTCTCTAGGTGATGATCTTTCGACAGAGTGCCCGGTTGGAATCGATTGAGTCCGTATCACCGGTAATATACCATATGCATATCTGCCTCACAGAATAATTACAGTCGTCGTCCTCATCGCTATAGGCTATCCCCACTCAATCCTTCACAACATACGTATAAGCCGATCATCAGACTCGAGTAAGACAATGATATACAAGAGAAGTTACATTCTCAAGGCACAACACGAGCTGACAAATGTATATGACCGCGAGAGCTGCAACTCGAGAATTGGTTATTATTAGCCTCAGGCTCTTGGCGTCAGCTTGTATTAGTTGGACCGTCTCGAGATATCACGAGGATTAAAGGGGTACCCACTATTGGTCTTGGCACTGCTAGCCTCCTTACAGCTTAAAGGGGCTAAGTCGCTGCTGCTGAACTGCTGCGCGTGATCGAGGTACAAATCACCAACACTTATGGAACCGAAGTCAATCACTGCAAATCTATGCAACAAATATGAGCAATGGAGACTTTGAAACGGCTACCATCTATATAACTATTCCTTAGCTCATCCAGATTAGAAGGAAGGGGCGGGCACAACATGACGCCGCAAGCACGTGGCAAAATCGATGCACCGCCACATCCAAAGGACTAGGCGCTCTGCTGCTGTCAAAACAGTTGCTCTTCTTCCATATCTACCTGAGGTAGTATGTCGCCTGTGCCCGGATGCAAGACTGTATAACGCTCTGGATGCTCCCATCTGCATCAATTGCTCCGCATCAGACTGTCGGCTGCGAGTGGATGGAGACCAGGCCGAGACGCGACCACGCAACCGTTCGTGCAAGCAGTTGTGGCGATGAAGCAAAATAAGATCGTGCAGATCGAGAAACATTGTATGGTCTCTTTGAAGGCGCGGAACCAGGATGGGAGAACCAGGCAACTGTAGGCGACTGAAAACCGTGGCAAGCAAGATTGCTGAAGGGTGAGCATCACCCTCACCAATTGTCATATCGCTGCACCCCTGCTACCTTTGTAGATACTGGGCTATCCGACCGGTAGATGCGCATCAGAATCAGAACTGTCGAACATGGAAAAGTTGCGGAGTTTGAGATCTGCTTCTGACAGTCGGTGTGCAACATACGTTGTCGAAGCCAGGATCGGGCTTCAGAAGCGGTAAAAGAATTGCGTGGCTAAATGCGGAGTGCCTGAGAACACCGGTCGCATTTCTGTAGACTTGGTCACCTTTGCACCCCACCACCTCACAACCGCCGCTGGGAATCCCAAAGATGCAAAAAGAGGTTGCTGAAAGTCTTTGGGCATCTTCTAGTGGTTTTCTGGAACGGCGGCTACGACGTGTCAGAGCAGCCCTGATGGATACTCTTGGCCCGTCATCAGTTGACCGTGGCGATCATGTGCGCTCTAATCTGTTAGCCGTGCGTTCTGTGATGAAACTGCCAGTAGCAGACCTCCAGGTCATATCAATTTGGAGAAGCTCGAATTGTCCTCAATCCAGAAAGCGAAGTCGATTTCATGGCCTGGAGGCAACTGAAAGCTTGGGTGGTTGTGTGAAATCAAGACAGTTGGGCCACGATGCATCTGTCGCGCCCGAACGCTGAAACGCGCATTACCGTCCCTCAACCCCCCACATCCGGCGGCAAAGTAGGTAGTCAATAAATATTGATTTAGTCTGGCAGACAAACTGCTTTGACGGAATGTTTGAGACAGAAAATTCCACCGAGGCCGTGTATTGGCATGGTGCGCCGGATAGCTTGTTCGTCGGATCTTCTCGCTGCCCAACCAGCGATGCACCAATTGTGATGAGGTCAATGTGGTGATGTGGTCGTTATGACGTGGCTCAATCTAGCCTAATCTTCCAAACGAAAGACCTAGATCTTCCGAACATGGCAAAGGAAGACATCGCGAAAAAAGCTGCTATGTGGCTTGTGGCATTGAGCGGTGACGAGAATCCTGCGAAGGACGGGGTGGTGAGAGGCCCTGGAGCGCGAAACGCGACAATCGAATCCGCCAGGTTCGAGCAAAGAGGCGCTTGCTCCGCGATTGAGTCGTAGTTGCTGAAAAGAAACTCTGGAAACTCCAAAGACATGTAGAACGGATGCCAGAAGCCGTTTAACTTGCCCAGACGCCCTTCTCTTTATCAAAGAGTGGCGTTGAGTTGCACCAGACGGAGCAGCTCCTCGGGGGTAGAGCAGGGGCAGTCACGCGCAACTCTTCACCCAAAACACGACGCGTTGAGATGCATGCGTCAGGGCACCGCCTTTCCGCCCGAAAAGACGATGAAAAATACCCAGAGATGACCAGAAGCGACAATACAATTCAGGGCTCAATGTATAGTATCCAGACTTGAAGGTGTTCGCGTGGTAGGCGGAGGTTGTGAAAATATGCGGATAGCTTCATCGCGACGCGAGCCGGTCAAAGACAGTCAGGGGGTTTGCGATTGATAGCGATGCACTAGGACTGCATTGTGTAGAATTTGTAAATCAATTTTGGATTCAATCCACGTAGAATCATTTGGAGCAGCGTGGCAAAGTGGTTCGTACATCTATTACATGGGTTGGGAAACCACCATATTGAATGCGACGATACAGTGTGTTGGCATGTTGCGATGTCATCAAGAGGGGTGGGTGTGCGGGAAGATGACCCATATGATTTGGGAATATACTAGACTAACACGGCGCACAGGATCGCCGCAACTTCGGGATTGTGGACGGACATGGAACTCCTAGATGACCCCCTCACTAATGAGTCAGCCGATCGCATGATGGGCCATGGTGTGGGAGAGCGAAAGACGAAAAGAAACGAGAGAAGTCGAGAACGAAAAGAGTGATCTGAATCGGGGGGTCGCCGAATGGTTTGGTGAGGGATGGGGAAGAGCAGCGAGTATGGGAATATGGGATGGTGGTAATAGTGGCAGAGCGGTGGTGGACTTGAGGAGCTTGGGCGCATGATTTGAGTTGGCAGAGTCTGGAGTAGGAAGGAATACCTACAGTATTCTACGGGGCCCTCGACCAATCAGAAAATTAGCTGCAGGCCCACTCTGGGGAATTTTTATTTTTATTTTTATTTTTCAAGCAGCAAGAGGAGGTGAAGGAGGTGAGAGAGGTGAGAGGTGAGAGCAATAATAATAAGTTCGAGCAAGTACATACATAGTCAAGTCAGTTGCACATCTCACAGGTCCCGGGCCCAGACGAGGCTGTGTGACAATGGCAAAACCGTTTTGGTTCTATTTTTCAAAGCGATTAGACCTGGCCCGGTCTAAACCTAAACAAGTAGGCAAAAGAGAAGAAACAGTAGCGTTTCATCCTGCCACGAGAGCGGGAGAGCAATGTGAGCGAGAAGGGCGAATGAGATATTGTACTGGATTGTTTGCGTTGGGGGTCAAGAATAATGACCATGAGGAGCCAATTATCGGGTACTTAATCCACCCTCTCTCTCTGCGCTCTGCCAGCCACGGGTTGACGATGAAGAGCCTTGTGGATGCGAGCGTTATGGGATCATCCACGGGAGCGCTACCGCAGACATGGAACATGGATAGCTGCTCATACTTGTAGCTGTGCGTGAGTGAGTGAGTGCGTGAGATGTAGACATGTATATTGTACTCGTATCTAGGGGTCTATGGCGTTGGCAGATGCGGCACCCATGAATCCCAGATAGACGGTCTGGCGTCCATCTCACATGTGGTACGAGGGGCAGCCGGTGGTAGATGGAAGAAGATGAATGAAGAAATGGAGGGACGGAGGATGGAGATGATGGGGGGTTGTGTGTGTGTGTGTGTGTCTGCTCTGCCATCTGGATTCTGGAGCAAATGCATGCATGGCATTGGTATTGGCATTGAATGGGATGGGATGCTGGGATGCTGGGATGCAGAAGATGCCTATCACTTACACGCTGTGTACTGCCAGTGTCCCAGTGCAGACCACCCGACTCCACCCTAGCTAATTGCCCTTGTCAGTCTAGCCCCAAAAGCCGAGACCACTACCAGCCAGCCAGCAGCAATTGGAGTAACAGCCCGCAGCCTAGCGAACATGGGGGGGAACACAGAAAAAAAGAGCGCTAAGGCAAAGCTAACTGCCCTTTTTTTACTGATCTGATTCCAAGGTTTACTGGCAACTGCTACTGATTGTGCAGGACAGGCAAGAACCCCCCGCAACTATATAAACATCGCTCCCGCTCTGCCCTCCCGCGTCCGATCACACACCCTCCCCCTCTTGTTGTTCCCATATTCCCACACACGATCACATTTCGCCCGTCCAACTCTTGCTCGATCCATTAATTGGTTCTGCTCAACCTCCCATCTACAACTCAAAACAACAACGTATATACACGTCAAACTCACCAACCAACCCACCCACCTTTCGCAATGGCTCCCAAGAAGGCTGAAGGCACTACTGCCACCCCCAAGACCAAGAGTGCCCATGCCTCTTACCAGGTGAGTGCATCCACTTGATTCGCCTTACCAGGCTCTGCTGTTACCTTTCAAATAACTAACGCGACCCAGGACATGATCACCGAGGGTATCATTACTGTAAATATCCCCATCTCCCAGTGCCGGCGCGTCATGTTACGCGCCGCACCCGTGCCAGCACCCGGGCTCTAGGTCAAGACACGTGGTTCGGACCCGATAGTCTTGCCCGTCATGTCTTCCTTTCATTCTGTTCATCTTTGCTGACGCGACTTTCACCAAACAGCTCAAGGAGCGAAATGGTTCCAGGTATGCATGATTCCATACCACGCGCTCACAGTCCAATGCTAACCCACTCAATAGCCGCCAAAGTCTGAAGAAGTACGTCAAGGCTAACAACAACATCGTTGCCACGGAAAAGATGTTCGACTCTCTGTTCAACAAGGCCCTGAAGGCCGGTGTTGAGAAGGGTGTCTTTGAGCAGCCCAAGGGTATGTTCATATACCCAATCTGGCCTCGGCCAATTCGCACCCTGTATATGCTAACCCATCACCTTAGGTCCTTCTGGCCCTGTCAAGCTGTCCAAGAAGTCTAAGCCCGCGGCTGCGAAGAAGGATGGTGAGAAGGCCGCCGCTCCTAAGAAGGCTGCTGCCCCCAAGAAGGCCGCCGCGCCGAAGAAGGCTGCTGCCCCCAAGGAGAAGAAGGAGAAGGATACCACCGAGAAGAAGCCCGCTGCCAAGAAGGCTGCTGCGCCGAAGAAGGCCGCCGCTACTACTGCCGCTCCCAAGAAGGCTGCCGCCAAGAAGGAGGCTGCCCCCGCCGCCGACAAGGCCGTTACCAAGACCAAGACTGGCCGTGTCAGCAAGCCCAAGGCTGCCGCACCTGCCAAGAAGGCTGCCGCGCCAAAGAAGGCCGCTGCGCCCAAGAAGACTGCGGCAAAGAAGGAAGCCCCCAAAGCTGAAGCCGCGGCATAAGCTGTTGCCTGATTTGATGTTTGGTTCTTCTTTTCAGTGTAACTTGGCTGGCGATTGGCGTTCACGGATCAGGGTACAAAGACCGCGTTTATTTCTCTACGCGAAGGGATGGGATCAATTATTGTTATTTAGCAGGAACGGCTGGAAAGGTACCATTGTTTTACTGGGTCAGCGCCGCGCCCGGACGACGATCCGGGTGAACAAGGACGCGTCATGTTGAGTATTTCGGTGTGGGTGCCCATGCCACACTTGCGCGAGGCATAGAGGCATATCGAGCTTGTGTTGGAGTGGTATGTGCTCGCTCAACAGGGTGGCGGACATTGTTGCAGACGCATGACAGGGCACCTATGACGATGTGATGAGAACACTTGTAATTTATACCAACAATAGATGCGAGAGCCTCGCATTTTTTGACCTCTTCAAACTTGCTATCTGTCCAGTGTCTTTTGCATGATGGTGATTTACGCTGGTATAGTTCAGGTGAAACGCGCCTTCGGGCTGTCTTGTTTACGTGGTGGTAGACGCGCTGCCTTGGGTCTCAGACCCTGCATGGGACAATTGTTATGACCTTATGGTGGCGGATGATTTCTGACGTGTGGACTACAGTTGGGCGTTGGGTGGGAGCAGCCAGCAAGGCAAATAAGGGGCGTGTATCACGTGCAAGTGGAGTCTGCCGCTGCCTCTGCCTCTGCCTCCCTCTCGCCCATAGAACTTAGCCACGCACTACGCACCACGGGCATCGAAATCAATCAATCCCACGCACGGCAGCAGTATCGGATCCCATCTCTCATTTCTCTTATTGGCGTCTTGTGCTCCGAAAAGTGGCATGCGTGATTGCTTCTTTCGCCTCTTCTGCCTTAAGTAGCTTCAGTAGCAGCTTATATCCTGCGGCGCATTCTCAACTACGACGCGACGCTGCGCAAAACGCACATAGACAGGCTCAGGATCTATGTCTATGAAGGCATCGCGGTTACGGCTGGCTAGATTGCATGATTCCAGTATGAAAGAGGGGCATACCACGTACTGTACAGTGATTGATGCACACGTGGTTTTGCGGCTCGTCTCACACCGGACTCCTCTCGATGATGGTAGAGCAGATTGTACCAAGCAGTTGTAGGTAGCGAGTGGGAAATGAAGGTTACCAGTTTCAAAGTGTTTTGAACGTCATCACTTCCACCCCCACCAGCTGCAAGAGCTATGCAGAACATCGTTGAACCCTGTTGACATCAACTCAGAAGTTACCACTACGTGCGCCGGAAATAGCAGTTACCAGACCTGTTGCAAGTTTGTCTTCTATGACTGACACCTTGCTAGCTACAGTAGCTTGCTAAACGGTGAAGAAGGGGGAAATAGGGGCTGAATAAGAGTCAGAAACCTGAAAGGCGATAGATGGGTAGTTGAGCCGATGCTGCTGAGTCCCAGGACATAGTCCCTAGGGTTTTCATGAAACGAGAATATACCGATCTACATAGCTGTGCTAGGTGATGTGTGATGCGTGATATGATGTAGGACCACTGCCGAGCCACCGTAGTCATAGTCAAGCAAAGGAACGGGTGCATGTGCATAGGACGTGTGCACTAGTGCCCAATCCGTACGACTAGTCGACGACTAGGTAGAGTCTAAGAGTCTAGAGCATCTAGAGCAGAACACGCAAACATCAATTGGAACCCGAACCCCTGTCTGCCTGTCTGTCGCCCATCACTCCCATCAATTGATGGATTTACTGATGGTGTGAGTAGGCACTCCGTAGTAGGAAGTACACGTCAACCGTAATGGTTCAGGTTACCTCAGTATCGGGCATGCTTTAATCATTGATGCTGCTGGCAACAGATGCGTACCTACATGGCTGCAATTAATTGATCCATTAGCATTAGGTAGGGTTGTCTTACCTCGAGGTCCTGATCCTTAGTAATAGGTATGTACTTGAGGTCAATACATTATTAGGTAGGTTAGGTTAGCATCCAGTCTGCACCTGCATCTTGCACCTCCACCTGTACCACCTGCACCACCTGCACCACCTGCACTCACACTCGCACTTTGACTTGAGTGCTTTGCTCAATCAATTGGATCAAATGCAGACTTCCCGTCGGTCCCGTCTGGCTACCTGCGTTATCTGCGCGGTCCAGCGAAGGAAAGAGCATTGATCAAAAGGAATGTTGCAGACGGTCGCTTACGCAGTCCAATGGTTTGGGCTGCAATTGTACAACTCCAGGCAATAGGTGCTTGATTGGGCTTTCGCTTGTTTCTATCCATGATTCTACAGTATCTCAATTACTGGCAGGCAACTGGATTGAATCGAACCGAACCGAATCGTCGTCCAATCCCTTGGGCCATTTCAACTGCGGCTCTTTCTGTGGCCCTGTCCGAACTGCCCGCTACCTGCCTGCCTACCTACTACCTGCTACCTGCTACCTGCACGCCCGCATGCCTAAGGAGGGGAACGATCGCCGAGCCATCCATTTGGGACCCTGACGGCTTCGTCCCGTTCAAAGTTTCCGCAAGCAGCACCAGCACCAGCACCCAACTCCACGCCTATGTCATGGCCTGATAGGAACATAACCCCTACTCCCCCAGTCCCTTTTAATCCCCATCACTAATCGCCATCGACACCCCCTCGCCATCATGTCCTCGGCATCGCCATCCTTCAGCTCCAATAATCCCTTTCGACGGAAAACCGGAGGAAGCCCCTCTCCTTCGTCCGCCATACCGAGCGGGTCCCCTGCCCCGAGCTCAAGCTTAGACAGCCCGACACCATCCTCTGCCCCACGACCACCCGTCACGACCTTTAGGACAGCCGCCCCAGAGCCTCTAGATGGACGCCATGACCCTATCCAAACAAAACCAAAGAAGATCGTGAAGAAGGTCCGCGTCCAATCGCCACCGCCTTCTTCCCCCGAAGATGCCGTACCCGTGGCCACATACTTCCCGCCCGCCAATTACGACGACGAAGACGACGAAGACGAAGACGACGAACATGGCGATGAGGACAGCAGGAACAGCCGGAACCCGATATATGATGGTGATGGGGTAGATCCCTTCAATGGCAGCGAGACAGACGAGGAGCCGACAAGAGCAACCTTGGACGCGCACACATTACCAAGAGCACCGCCGAACCCATTTGCGAAAACACTTGGGGACTTAGAACGAACTATACCGGGAGAGGAGGACAGCTCAGTCCCTGGGTCCAAAGGAGCAATCGATGTGAACTCCTTTAAGCGGCTGCTGTTAACTGGATATACCGATAAGCCGGGAGCAGCCGGGGTTGCAGGAAGTGCAGGAAATGCAGCGTTCCCAGCAGCCACAAGCACTTGGTCGGGTTCGAGCCCATCCCCGAACTCGAGCCACGACGGGGCAAGCATGACGGATGCAAGCTCTGTATCCCGGCAGTCGATACTAGATGCCATCCAGGATACCCCTCGCACATCTCACGAGGTCTCTGAGCCAGAAGAAGCTGGAGAGCGCCGGGGCTCCCATATGTCTTCTCCCTTGGCGAATATTCAGCCAGCTTCGGGACGCAAAAAGCCGCCACCGCCCAGCTCCCGTCATGGAAAACTTATAAAGATCGAGCTTGGCTCCGATCAAAGGACAGGCGCCTCTTCGAGAGATTCCGGGCCAAGGATGTCGATTGATACGAATATCCAGTCTACGGACCAGCAGAGCCCTCTGTCCTCGTCGTCTGACGTGAACAAGCCGCTTCCGCTCCCCCCGATGCGAACACCGGCCGACGAGCAGGCTGAGTCGCCATTTGATCGGGAAGCCGCTGGAAAGCTCCCTGAGGCCTTTAGTGAATCGACGGCAGCATCGACGAACGCTGGGCCATCCAATCTGCCCGAGGGGACTCGGAGCCGCTCCGAGTCGCAGGTCAGCACTGGTACAACATCCAGTATTCGCAAGCCAGCTGCTCCGCCTCCTCGCCGCCATGGACGATCAGACTCCAAGCCGCCATCAATTATGACTAACCCGGCAGATGAGGAAGCACCACGTAGCTCGATGGAATCGAATCGTTCGCGAGCAGAAAGTCTGCGCTTCAGTTCTAATGCAAACTCAGGTCTATCTGCTCCCGCTCCTCCGCCTCCCAGGAGGCCAAGCCATAACAGATCAGGTAGCTCCATCACGAGCCCGAACTCGGTCACAAGCCCTGGAAGCATCGATGGCGGAAGGCTATCTCATGGGACCGGCTTTAGTCTGTTCGAGCACACGAATTATTCATCCTCTATGGCCACAGTGACGACAAGCAAGGATGGTGTGCCTAAATTGTCGCCTCCACCGCCCCCACCAGCACGACAATCCAGTGCCAGAAGGCCGCCTAGTATCAGCTCACTGGAAAGTAGCAGCAGGAAAGTCAGCCGAGAGAAAGACGGCGTCATAGCTGCACCGCCGCCACCGCCTCGCAGATCTCGGAGCACCAAAACCAGCATGGGGACGGCAGACGCAATACGTGGCGGCAGTGGATCGCGAAACGCCAGCGGCGAAATAGGACGAGCCGATGCCGAGCCACAGAAGAGTCTGGCGACTTCAGAAGCAACCAGTATAGGCACTGGAGTTGACATTCTCAAGGACTTGGAAGCCTTACAGAATGAGGTCAATGCTGCTATGGGCAAGTCATGAGGGATCTGTTATATATGAGTATACATGGCTTGACGAATTCTGCATCAATGGAGGTTACAGGGTTCTTTTGTGGTGTGAACTGAGGCCGTCAGCGGTTTCTTTGCCACTGTCAAAGGGGTCAATTGAACGACGAAAGGTTGGATGGGTAAAGTTGAACAAGGTCCGGCCACGCTTTAGATGTGAGGAGGTGCGTGTTTGCGTTTATGAATTATGTCTAAGGAGCAGCCTTGGTATGAAGCGTATTCCATTACCATTTGGTACATACTGTATTTGCATCAGGGGTCTTGTAACGTTACAGTACAGCACAGATACCGCGGGTACACTGAAAGGCCAGGTGGATTTTCCACATTCCAAGGACGGCGCCCAATAGCTAGAGAGATCCTTGGGCCAGGAGCCCTGATTGGCAAAGCAGCGATTCATTTGGAGGGGAGTGTGTGAGACTTGGGGGTGGCTCACTTGCTTCATGGGACATTCGATAATGAATAGCTAGGTGCATTGTACCATATCTTGTTCCAATGCCAAAGTCTTTCACAAGTCATGACTGGGCTCAGTATGCAAGGTTCGTGTCTCAATGGGTTACCGCCTCCCTGTACATGGCTGTGGCGGTATAGTCTATCGTATAGTGTTTGTTCATGGGAGGCTTGGTTGTCTTTGTACTTTATCACCATTAGCCAGCCCGTCTTCTCATTCGAAGCTCATGGCTTACCTTGCCAGTCCTGAGTTGTGTATAACCTCTCTGGCTCACCTTATATTCACCATCGCCGAGTTCCTTCCATCTCTGTATCATGCTCGACCATCTCATCTCATATTCAATGTCACCGAATTTACCTTATGGAATTCATCCTCGTCGATCCCAGTTCATTTCCGTCCTAGTTAATCTTATTCCATATTCAATGCTGTCGATTCCATCCTACATTCACCGTCGGCGACCTCCACTCATATTCAATGTCGCCGACTACATCTAGTATTCAATAACAGTTCATCAATACTTATGGCAAGGCCTCGATCGTTTCTCGACGACCTCCTCTCTCTTTTCTCCCTCTCACACGCATACAATTTCAAGGCCGTGACCAATTGCAAACTGTCGCCGACAGTCGCTGATCTCACTTCAGACTCAATATCAGCGAAGTGATATTCATCCTGAAGCCTCATCCGCTTCATCACCGACTTCTTCCCACTTACAAGCAACTTCCAGACTGTTATCCAATACCAACTGTAAGTATGTCTTTCCACGGCTGAACAACCTCTGTTGTGCTCAACCATCACGGACTTCCCTTGCCATTCTCATCACCATCCATGCGCACTGCAAACTGGCCCTCTCTTTCCGGGGGGGGGGGGGGGCGGGGGGGGGGGGGNCCGGCCACCCTCTACCCCCCCCCCCCCCCCCCCCCCCCATATTGAGTTCCATATTCATTCTCTTCCTCATCATATCAGCTTTCTTCAAACGATTTGTCCCCTATCATCGGCGACACAGAACACTCATTCCATGCATTCGTGCTTGGCTACGTCGGTCGGTCAACCATCCCTATCATCGGCGATTTTGTTTTCTGACCTGCGCACATCGCCGACCACGTTGACTGATTCACACTTTCCAAAGAAGAGCTGCTAATTTGAACGAAGAGAGTGCCTGAACCAGAACCTCTTGCTGTGCTCTGCGCATTCAGGCACTTCTCGACAATATCCAAAAATTCAAGCTCCAGCATACCTTGGCAAGGCCATCATTGCAATTGTTCAACACACTATCGGCGACTTCCTTGCCTTTGGTTTTCTCACTATCAGCTGCAATTGTTCATGCAAATTTTACCCGATCTTTTAACCGTGAGTTATCGGCGACTTCACATTCAATATCCCCACAAGCTGCCTGCTTTTCATATATAAGTAGCTAAATTTCTCTCGTACAAGATCATTCTTTACCGCCGATTCAACCTTACTTCCACTACATCACCATGGATGCCAATAACGTCACCAAGGTAGAGCCGGAGAAGGGCACATGGGGATTCTACAACCTCCTGCCCGATGAGCTGAAGTTGGAGGTTCTGAAACACACCATCCCCCAGCGCGGCGCTCACCACTTCATCATGAAGGCTCCGGATCCTCCCAAGCAAGACGAGAACAACAATCATGGTACAAAACGTGGTGCCGGCCGTGGCCTCAGATCTGGTCGTCGTCGGTTCAATATCTTCAACCAGGTGCTCGACATGGTGTCCCCGCGGGCAGGAAAGAACCACAAACTTCAAGACGACAACTCGGCCTGGTTGGGCATCTGGAACATCTGCTGGACTGTTGGCATGTCGCGCGAGTTAATCGAGGACGTCGGCGACCGCAAGGAGGTCTGGAGCCGGGAGCGCAAGACTCGGTGGAGAAAGAAGGAAGAGCCCAACAAAGCCCGAGTCAACCTGGATCGCGATCTGATTATCGTCAAGGTGGCCAGCGAGAACTTCGAGATCACTAACATGCACCCGGCCAGGAACCGCAGGAAGTTCCGCGGCATCAAGCGCCTGGCCTTCGACTTCTTCCACCCGGAGCAGAAGCAGGGCCGGGATAAGCCCCGGGCCATGAGCCCTTTCTACTGCGTCTGTCGGGAGCGTGCACACAAGCACCTGCCCCTCTGCCCCTGGGCGCTCGCCGAGTTCTTGCGGTTCTTTGGCTCGCTGGAGGAGGTCTTCATCATTTACCCCATCAACAGGAGCCGCATCGATCAGAAGGTCCAGCAGGGTATCAAACAGAGAGGCAAAAAGCGCAGCCGAGACGGCGAGGTGATCGAGAACCGACCCAAGTTTGTCGAAAAGAAAGTCGACGAACTCATGGAGGACACAATGAACAAGTTCAAGGGTATGTGTGTATTTGAAACCCCATTTCCATCGCCGAGCTCAGGGAAGAAATGGCGGCATGGTGTTTGGACAATGAGAGAGATGTATATTGACTTGTTTCTATTCTAGATCTCGCCCTCAAGAATGACCTTGCCATCTACGAGGATCGCAAGAAGACTTACTATCAGGTGCGCATTGCCGACTGCGAGGAGTTCGCGAACTACCACGACATCAAGCACATCATCGCAAGATTCCGAAAGCATTGGACCCAGAAGCGACCCATCGGCGATCCCGTAAGCAATGCTCAGTGGGACTTCTGGCTGAAGCTCAAGGTCAACGTCCTGGTCTGCCGTGACCGCGATCACGACCCCTGGAAGGTGAACGCCATCCTGAACAACGAGACCCAGCCGGCCGAGGAGTAAACGGGACTTTTCCCTCGAGGAAGTCTACCAGACGATATGGCCTTGGGGGTATTCTCGGGGGGTGAAGAACGGGGTTAGTGTACGATTAGGGGTTTCGCGAATCTCGTTTCTCTCGCCGAATGAGGTGAAGATGGATACATGAGATTCCCCGCAAGATGATGCAACTTTCGGTGCGGCTGCCTGGGCAAATCCAAGACCCGGCGCGATTAACAGACATTATGCGATGCTTTCCGACAATTGATTTCTTAAAAATACAAGAGATTAGCCAGAATGACGGCCGTTCATAGTGATGCTGGCGTTGTGATATTGACGTGTTTATCGTGAATCACCTTCCACTTGCAGGTCACATGCATAGACACTTGACTCCCCATCGTACGTTAGTTGACGAAGAGAATGGAATGGAATGGCCGATCGTGATTTTGCCATGTATGGGACTTGGAATTAAGGTCATAACATAGCGTGGTATAAATAAGTGGCGCGCCCGATCTTTCGCCGGAGTCCCCGAGAGTGCCGGGCTCCAAGCATCGCTCACTCATCCTCAAAGGAACAAGATCCAAACCAAGTGTTCATGAGAACCAGGCCAAGATGTTGGACAATGACGAGGAAAAACTGAAAGATGCAGTGCTCGCTGTAAAGTTGGTAAGTATTGAGTGTGTGTTTCATTTGTCTACATGCGCGGGATAATGAGCGTTGTGATTCCCTATACCGCTGCTTCTACAATGCTGATTGGGTGGTGACGACGACAGGCAGCGACGGCCTCTTGGCAGCCCTCGGTGCAGGCATGGCTCCTGGTTCCCACTGGCATACTCGCGATGCTGGCCGCATGCTACGGTGTCGACCGCCTCTTTCAGCTCGGCAATGTCTCTTTCCCGGCCTCGGTCGCTTGCCTCGTTGTCTTGTTCCTGGCGCTGCTCTTGAGCGAGCAAGTCCTTGGCGAACATCGGACTCGGCGGCTGGTCACTTACATCGAAGTTCCGGTAAGCTGCTTCACTTTCCCACATGCCTACGATTGACGCGCGGCAAAAGAGGGGATGCCAATATTGACCTGTGTTATCTATCAGGGAGGGTGGTCTCTTCGCTGGATCAATGTCTTCTTCACGCCCTCCTTCGTCTTGCTGCCTCTGAGTCCCCCCATTGGCGTGGTCGAGGTGTTCAAGATGATAGCTGTGTTTGGTGAGTTCGGTGCATACATATTTCCTGACCAGCCCCGGCTATTTACCTGACTAATGATGATGGGACAGTGATTGGGTTTCTGGCCATGATGGTTGGCACGGCGTATATGAGCCGTGGGCTCCAGCTCGTGAGGGGCTCTTCTAAGCGAGCCATCACCGAGCGTGCCGAGGAGATGGGCGACGAAACGGACGAGATCCCCATGACCAGTCCGGCTCCAGCAGGGGGAAGAACACCGGAAGACACTGAGACCGAGCCTCCTTATTCTTCACGGCCTTCGCAAGTCCACCTCGCGGATGCCGCCGAAGTACCTGAGAGCGGCACTGATTCTACTGGTACCAGCACTCCAACGGTTCCTCCCGAGTTGCCGCCCCAAGTATCACTGCCGCTACCGCGGGCTAAGAAATGGGCTGTAGTCATTGCTGCGAAGTTAGATGTCATCACTTACTTCTTGCTGTTCATGCTAGTCGGGATTCCTGTCTACTATATTACGGGCTATGCGATGCCTATCCAACTTACCTTTAGCACCCTAACATACTTTGGGGCTCTCGCGCTTCCACCGGCATGGAGACAATTCTTGCATCCGGTGCTTGTATCAGCGCTCTTCACCGTCCTGGGAATTTGGGTAATCGGCCTGACCATAGGTCGTGACCTCGACAGTACTCTGAGAGAGTACAAGGTGGGTGCGAATTACGCCCGAGTCTGGAACGGCAGCCACCAGCTTCCCGGTGCCGGTGATATGTTCAGCACCGTCCTCGATGCTAGTATCATCGCCCTGGCATTGCCCATGTACCAGTACCGTCGCGAGTTGAAGCAGCATTTCGTCGCCATTGTCGTCCCCAATGTCGTCGTGTCGGTGGCATCTTTATTTGCTTACCCGTCGATCTGCTTCGCCATCGGCATCACTGCCGAGCGAAGCCTCGCATTTGCCTCTAGGAGTCTGACCTTGGCCCTTGCCATCCCGGCCACAGCCAACCTGGGCGGAGATGCGAATACGGGGGCTGCCGTCGCCATCATGAGCGGTATTGTCGGTGTCCTCATAGGGCAGCGTCTCCTAGCCTTGCTAAGGATCCCTGAAGGTAAATCTTCTCTATCTACCCGTACCTCGGGCCGGAAACTAGGCCCCCTTACTGGACTCTGCTGATGGTGTCAATATCTAGACGATTACGTGACGCGGGGTGTTACCCTGGGAGCCAATTCCTCGGCCATGGCTACGGCACTTCTGCTGCGTACGGACCCGCGAGCGGCAGCTCTGTCAAGTCTGGCCATGAGCCTTTTCGGTGCTATCACTGTGCTGTTCACCTCTATCCCTCCCATCGCCAACGCGATTCGATCGTTGGTCGGCCTCTAGCAACGGCCTACGTCGACTGTGGTGGTCCTGAAGACTCGCTAGGCGTCTGACAACACCCTGCTAGGTTGCACGTGGCTTTAGGCTAATATAACGTGAGCCTCTAGGGCGCAAATCCGTAGATATGGTTCGGATGGCTTGGCTATGGAACTGAGGGGAATTCTAGACCAGGTGATCAGCGTTGCTGCACTGCAACGTCGGCTTGTCCTGGTTATCAGATCACTGGTATTGCGGATCAGGCAGGTGCAATGCCATCCTCGGAGGAAAAGCAATGCTCAGGTGTAGGACATCCAATTTGATGCGTGGTTTTGATAACGCAATCTTTACCACTTGTATAAATAGGAAGTGATGGTGGCGGAGACGGACCGAATAATGGGTGAACTGAGTGGTTCAAGATGATTTTTAGATCTCAATCGGAGACCAGTCGCCAAGAAGATATAGTGCTCCTAATATGAGATTTGATCAGATATTCTGTGGTTTGTTCTTGGTTGTAATTGGGAGAGGCTGTAAAGGCCAGGATGCTGGCAATGATGGATTGACCGTCACAACCATCAACGGAGAGTATACCGGTCTTCAAAGTCCCGGGTACAATGGCGTTCGTGAATTTAGGAGCATCCCCTACGCTCAACCGCCAATAGGCGATCTGAGATGGCGACCACCCGTCGCCCTTCGCCCTTCGACGAAGCATCACTACTCGAACCGCTTCCCGCCGTCGTGCACACAGTATCTGGCGAGCACGTTGACGCTATGGAACACGAACATATCGGACTTCTCCATTGATACGGCGGGCCAGGGCCACCACGCCGGTCAGGTCGCGCAGACGAGCTCCGAGGACTGCCTGAAGCTCGCCGTCTGGACCCCGCGAAACGCAAGCCGCGGCGACGGGCTACCTGTGGCGCTCTTCGTGCCCGGCGGCAGCTTTGTCACCGGCGGCGTCGAGGTGCCCTACCAAAACCCCGCGGGATTCGTCAACCGCACCCAGAAGCACATCGTGGTGACGCTGAACTGGCGCGTCAACCTCTTCGGGTTCCCCAACGCGGCCGGGCTTGAGGATCAGAACCTGGGCATCCTTGACGTGCGCATGGCCCTCGAGTGGGTATACGCCAACATCGGCGCCTTTGGCGGCGACCCCCGCCGCATCGTGCTCTGGGGCCAATCGGCGGGGGCCGTCGCCGCCGACGCCCTTAACTATCTTTACTACGACGAGCCGCTCGTCGCGGGCTTCTTCCTGCAGTCCGGGGCCGCCGTGCGCGAGTTCGCCCAGGGAGACAACGCGCTGCAGACCAACTTCAGCTTCGTCGCCCGGCACGTGGGCTGCGACGGCTTCTCGGGCGACCCGACGGCCGAGCTCGACTGCATGCGCCAAGTGCCCGCGGCTCTCCTCAGCAACTTCGTCGGCGCGTACGGCGACAACAAGACGAAGCCCGGCCTGTGGTTCCGCCCGACGGTCGACGACCGCCTCCTCTTCCGCAACTACACCGAGCGCGGGCTGGTGTCGGGCCGGATCTCGCGCGTGCCCGCGCTGCTCAGCACGACGGCCAACGAGCAGGCGAGCCTGGCCAAGTGGAACCCGGGCCTTAACGCGTCAAACCACGACCAGCCGAACCCGCCGCCGCAGCAGGCCGCGCTCGACCGGGCGACGCTGCGCGACTTCGTCTGCGTCGCGCGCGAGTCGGCCCGGATCCGCGCCGCGCGCAACCTGACGACGTACCGGTACCAGTGGGCGGGCAACTTCACGAACCTGACGCCGTACGCGTGGATGGGCGCGTACCACGCCAGCGATGTGCCGCTGGTGTTCGGGACGTACGACCTGCGGGGCGGGGCGACGGGGGCGCAGCAGCGCGCGGCCGAGCGGCTGCAGGACTACGTGTTCGCCTTCCTCGAGGACCCGGAGGACGGGATCCGACGGCATCTGGGTTGGCAGCCTAGCGTCGCGCCATTCCACGACGATGAGCAACCCATGGTGCGATTTGTTGGGGGTGATGGTGGTGCTGGTGGTGGTGCTGCCTCTTCGGAAAAAGGAGGAGGGGGTGACGAGATTGCGGTGAAGCAGATTAGTGCGGTAGAAGTCGATAGTGCGTGTGTCGGAACTGGGACCTACAACGCAAGCCCATCATGAGGGGGAAACCATCAACTGTCAAGATCATCTGTTGGTTTTACGGTCACATGGTATATAGCAGCTTAGATATTGCCCGGTGGCTGAAACACAAGAATGTGTGATATTGTAGCTTGTTATTGCTTTGCTGAGGTAATAATGTATAATACCTTATACCTCCCGAATATAGGATTGCTCCAAATGACGTAGTATGAATTCATGCAAAAAAACCAAAAGAACACCCTGATGATGCAAGGGACTCCCGTTTGCCTTCTTCTTCCCCGCGATTTGCGTTGCTCATGCAATGCAAACAAACAAACACCACTCCCTTGGAAACGCCGACCCGGATTGGGTATGTGTGTAAATGCCTTGCAAGGAGAGACCATGCTATTCTGTCATAGTACCAGAAACCCTGATTGATGCAACATAAAAAGGAAAAAGGGTATTTGGTTTTGCGTTCGCAAAAGGAGTGCGCGCTCTCGTCTTTCTCTCTCTCTCTCTCTCTCTCTCTCTTTCTCGTGTAAATGCAGGAATGATGGTTTTTCCCGTTCCCGTACGCCCCCGGCTATAGTAGCGAGCCGCAAGTCTGGCTTATTGAACCCTGACTGCATCATGAACCCTGGACCCATAAACGCCATGGCGCACCACATATGCACCCATCCATGTATAGTTGATGGTAGTGGTGGCGATCCAAAGGTGCCATAAAACGCCGTTATATAACTCCCAATGCCGTCATAAGAATCGCTGGTATTTAAAACAAAAACAAAAACAAAAATTAGTGTCGTGGACTAATTAGACGTGTGCCAAGCCTGTGGCGCCGACCCAACATCATCTGACGTATCGCTCCGGGCTCTGTCTCGACGCTTCGGGCGTGGTGATGGGCGAAACGGTGTTGTCGCCGAATCGCGACGATCGCGGTGACGCCATGGGCGTGGACACGGGCGAGATGAGATTGGACTCGGCCGAGGATTTGTAGGAGTGGGAGTAGGGGGCTTGCGGCCATTGCTGGTTGGTCTTCTCGCTCATGGGCTCGGACCAGCGGTTGGGGGCGAATTTGCGCAGGAGCTGCGTCCAGTACATGGCAGTGATGAAGATGAGGGAGCCGATGACGATGACCAGGACCAGGGTCACCACGATGGTGGTAATCAAGTCGTTCATTTTGTCGTTTTGTTGCGTTGTTATTTCGAGATATAGATGGGACAGAGAGGAGGAAGAGCGGTTATGGTGTCGAGGTGTGTGTAAGTGGAAATGTGGATCGACCAGAGTAGACAGGCGCAGCCTATGTTGAGAGCTGAGATCGTTTTCGAAACTGCCTCTTTCTTTCTCTCTCTAAGAGCGACTGTATGTTGCTAGCAACAGTAGTGCAAGCGGTTGTGGTATGGTGTGGGTAAGAGAGTTTGTTGTTGCCGTTGGTTGTTGGTAATTTCCAGAATAGTAGCAATAGACAAGACAGACAGACGAGGACGGAGTCGAGTCTTTGTGTTGTGTATATGTTTTGAAAATCGAAAACGGTTGTTCGTGTGCAGTGAGGTGGCCGTTATGTCACAACGAAACGCTTTCTTCTAAATTTGGCTGCTTCTGTAACAAGGACGAGGAGGACGGACCCTGAAGGTGTAAGGGTATGTTGGGCTGATGTAGTAGTGGTGGTGGTAGTGGTAGGTATCGTAGTATTGTAGTAAATGGAGTATTATTGTTTCCACTGCGATCTGATGGGTGGAAGAAAAGGACAGACACACGGAGGGCTCGGGGAGGGTCTGGCAGTATCACATTTTATCTACTTCTGATTTCTCCTCCGGTCTCGTTCGCTCTCTTATTGTATCTTCCCATAGGCTTGTATAGTTTCTTGTCTTAGGAGCAAAAAAAAACTGTACGTCACCCACCTCAGCTCCTCCTTTGCGCTCCCGGCAGTGCCGCGCAGGCCGGCTGACGGTGGGTGGGATGGATAGGATGGCAGGCGACAAGGGGGGGGCGGGGAGCCTCTCGAAGCTTGTGGTGGTTCTATTGGGAATCGGGGAGCTGCAGCGTTGACGCTAAGGCTTGGGGCCAAGCCGGTGCGGGCGGCACGCAGTCGCCCAAAAAATCTACCAGTACCGCCGTACCGCCCACTGACTGCACTGACTGCCCAGTGGTCCCCAGTCCGCAGGCGCTAAAGAAAGATGGTGAACGACAATTCGTAACCACACATCAGCCAAGACCTAGACAGCATTGAAACTTGATGCGCCTGCAGCTGCAAGCGCACCAAGTCTACCAAGTGCACCAAGACCAACCACCCGCTGCCAGCTACCCGAAAGCAGACAGACATCTATGAATAACCACCTGCCGGCTAGTCGCCTGCCATTCGTCCATAGATGCTTAGGTGCCTTGCTTTCAAGAAAGAGAACAGTCGATCGACGATTCCATGACATCTGAGGCTCACCTCGGACTGCACCTCAGACTACAGTCAGTACTACTACTACTACTACACACCCAAGCATGGATACTGGAAGGGAGGAGGGGAGCCTGACCGACTCCGCATGCTCCGAAAAGAGAAGGGTAGGTCAGCCGCAAGAACCGGGTCGTCACCTTCTACAAGTACAGTTACCGCCTAGGTTAACAGAAAAAGTACGAAGTACCACGGGGAAAAAAAAGGACTACCTACCTATCTATCGTGAATTTTGGGCCGCCGCAGACTCTCATCTTGACTCCAGCATGCCACAGTCCACAGTCGCAGACCGAACTCCCAACGTCCAGGGTTCAGGATACTTACTCGATCCCCCTAGTGATTGGCTGGCCTGGCTGGCTTGGGACCATCTCCCCACTGCGGGATCCTACCCTGAACAGCTTTCATCCATGCGTCACACATTTGACGTCTGACCCTCCAAGCAGCCAAGGTCCTTGCCCCAAATTGCCCTACTGTATCTCGCTTTCTACCGTGTGCTGCGACGCTGCGACGCTGCGACGCTGCGACAGTGAGGCCTCGACTCGTATTCGCCGGACAACAGAGGTCTGTGTCTTTTGTATCCTTCATTTATCTT
Source organism: Apiospora malaysiana (assembly GCA_006508115.1). Classification (NCBI taxonomy): domain Eukaryota; kingdom Fungi; phylum Ascomycota; class Sordariomycetes; order Amphisphaeriales; family Apiosporaceae; genus Apiospora; species Apiospora malaysiana. Next base: position 1,544,852 of record QUSE01000004.1, on the reverse strand, counting down.
GTATTGACTTAGTTAGAGGGGGGTGGCTTGGGTAGTCAGCTCATCGCCTCATGTCAGGCGTTACATTTCACATTTTACGGTTTTATTTGACTGCTGCACATGTTGCTGCTGCTGCTGCACCTGCACCAGATAAGGGGGTGTTGCAAATTCTAGTGAGTTAGGTATGTGCTTATTAGTGCAGAGCGCGTTTTTCATTTCTGCGGAGGTGAAGAATTATCCTTTTGGGACAACAAATACATGCATACTCCGTAGTGTCTCGAACATAGGATCGTCAGTATGCCAGCAAACCCAGCGCTAATACGGACAAGCGTTGGATTCCACTTTGCGATTTGTTAACAACAGCAAAGTCATGATGAAGCCCTGCAGTATCGACTTGTTCATCCCGAAGATCAGGGCCAGGTTAATAGTGTTCCTACTGATCTCTAGGGCTTTTTTTACTCCCTACAACGTAGAAAATGGCTGGGAAAGCAGGGAACAGACCGACTTAAGGGAACTTGAGGGCTAATAAAGTGAGCGAGCCGAACAGGCTCTAAAATCGCCTCGCAGTAGCCAGCGCTAGCACGAAAACGCCAAAAAGAAAAAGAATCGCATGAGGAGGTGCCTGGGGGTGTCAGACGGCGGCGATGAGGTAATCCTCTCAAACCTGCAGGAGGGTGTCTCAAGTCGAGAAAGCCACCATCATCCTGTGGCGCTTTGGCTGTTTCTCGAAGAAATCCCAGGACTTGCCAACTTGCCAACTTGCCAAGTGCCAGAATGACAGAGTGCCAAAGTGCGACGTGTCCAGCGTCCTGCACTCACGCTCAGTGAGTGCACTGGGGGGTCAAGGGGTGAAGTCATAGTACCTGAGTCACATCAGGTGAGGTCAGACACTGCACCTGAAGATCATATCTCCAAACCGCTTCATGACGAGACATGTCAGCATGTTCAATCGCGACATTGCAGATCAACCGGTCTTCTTGAAACAAAACTTGGCATCTTGGGGGGCTTCTGGGGCTTCTCGGCCTCTTGCGATGCGCTCTTCCGGGCTCCGGAGCCGGATCTGCGCCTTTGGCGTTCCCGTATCCCCCGCCCACGCAGGCTTCATGTGGCTGATCCTGCTTACTGGGTCAAGGATGCCGGGTGGAAGAAGTCAATCTTGCTTACTTATTAGGGTTAAGAATAAGGACAAGCTGCCCGCATTGGCGATGCCAAGGTTTGTGGGAACCATTTGGAGACTTTGGAGACTTGACCCGCGATCACTAAAATACAGACACATGTGTGCATGCAGATCAATAGGGGGGTTAACCGGATTATTTTCCAGCGATCGACAAGCAATATCAACATGGTTGATCTGCGATATGCACCCAAATAACGAGCGTCGGGTATATGATGCACGCATGGTCCGCTTCTTTCGACTATCATCCCGCCATCACACTCCACGGGCCGCGCAAACCAGTCTCAAGGAGAGAACGCCGCGTCGACACTAGCGCCGCGCACTTATCATACCCCAGAGCCCTTGAGATAGATGATGGCAGAGATACGTCACACGCCAGCTCTTATCAGACTGGGAGCTGACCTTTCACCAATATATTGTCACGATGATCACTGCAGCGATATCGCATGTTTCCTGCTATTGTGCCCATGATGACATAGAGATTTACCGTTGTTTCCCACACCACCACAGCGCACGCGCCATCAAGGGGGAGTCGTAAAGGAAGTCTTAGGGTCCAAGACACTGCTGAGACCTCCTCAGCCCATACTGACGTGTTTTCGAAAACAATAACGATCTTTTAACGGACTCGGGACGCCCAGGCCGTCTTGTTTGCTTTCTTGTATCGACCTATTAATATATGGTTCCATACGTAGATGGATTATTTGCAACCTCCTTCCGCTGATACAGAACCACGCGATTTTGAGCCTGTGCATCACTTTAAGGGTCGTCAAGGAGCTAGGACACACAGGCGTATTGTCAATCTACCTCTCCTGGCCATTGGGTTTGCTGATGCGGATGATTTCTGTGAAGGTGCTTCTGTGAAACTCGACACCGTTAATACTTGGGCGTGTACATCTGGCCAACCAATAGATGTGCACATTTGCTCCCAGCATAATTAACGATACGAAGTAGGAGTGCGTTTCTGCGCCTGAAGCAATAATCGATCATGCACCAATTGGGCTGTTTGTTTACTTATTTGGACCGTATATCTGTTGGAGTATATGTCTATTATGAGGAATGTGAACTTAAGTAGAGGTGGTTTCCACGCCTTCAAGTATCTTCCCAATAGGGGCTGTCTAACAGCTCATTGTCTCTCTTCTGCTCCATTGCTGCGCTCTCTTTCTGATGTCAACCATCAGTATTCGGGTCATGCAGAGTCTTCTCGAGACACTAGCCACATAAATCCCCTGTAGAACGAGAGCAGTTGCCTCTTGTCCAACTTCTTCAGGTGTTGCTGGGGCTTAGTTAATAGCAATACCTGCCCACGCCATATTCTGTCGTCCAGACTGATGGCTCTTCCCTTTCGTGGTAAACTCCTTGTATCTGACCTCGCGTATCCTGGGCTATACCAGAGTGTGCGCTCTGCATCGTGCGGCGAGCACTTCTTATCGTAGCAGAAACTGGAATCGGCCAAGTCAACTGCGGAGTCAGACCATGGCTCTCCATCAAACCATGGTCAAGTTGATTCCTGGAACTCGCCCTTGGTCCGGACCGCCTCATACATAGTACATCTCTTAAAAGTAGGCAGTTCTTTGTTTGGTATTTGAGAGCGTCCTCAAAACCTCTCCATGAAGCTGGAGCTGTATAGAATCAAACTAGAGGGGGTCATTTGCTGTCGCTGGACATCGCAACGGCTGTCATAGCAGCATACGCCTCTTTCATTAAAACAGTTCGAGACTATCTGCAAACTCATCTTTGCTGGATGGCCAGCTCCCTGGGCTTCTGTCCACAGGCTATACTTTCAGGAAGCGTGTACCAAATACCGCTTTCCAACGAAGACCAAGCCGAATTCGCAGACTGTATCAGACAAACCGAACACAATATATCGCATCATATACAGGAAGCCAGCAGGTTGCCACTCATCTTAAGTGTACCTCAAAGCTCGTACATAAACTATTTCGAAAATCAATTTCCGGGGAAGTGAACGGCATATCAAAGTGGCCACCAGTTTCTGTCGGAGAAAAACATGGTTATCGAAGCGTGATCACTACCGGAGTAGTGTTTAATAATGACATGGGTCACTTGTCAGCATAATACAAGTGCATGGCGAGAGCTAGGTCAGAACCTGCAACCAGAACATCGCAAGATATGAGGCAGTGCCACGCAGCCGGCCAGCATTTATGCACGACTGGTGTATAGAGGTGCGCAGGCTAAACCCATATTGACCCAGATCTACAACAAGCATGAGACCGCAGACCAAACTCAGTCCTTCGAGGGGTTAAGAAGTTCGGCGTGCGGAGGCAGGCTTACCAGATCCCCAAAGTAGGGCCACGGATATCTCGGGGTGGTTTTGTACATGTATCAATCCTCCGTCACCCCCTTTACGAGAATCGCTGTTATCAGGACGTCCTGAATCTTATGATGTCTCTCTACGCAATGAAGTTGCTGTTACCGAGTATCGAGCAAGTCATCCGAGATGATTTCAACTCGTCGGGATTGGTGTCATTCGCGATACCGAGGATCTAGCGCACCAAGAGAACAGCCTCACGAGTGATGATCTTACACCTCTAATCCAGGGGGCTTTCACGTACCCCTGATCGACTTATAGTTTCCCTCACTTGCTCGATGTTTGCATCATCTCAGATATGAGCGTGGCATGGTATCGGAATTGCGGATATGAGATTGAGCTCAGGGACGAGGGCTGTCAGGGGCGCCCAAAGGTCTGGCACCTTGATACGCAGAGGAAAACCGATTACAAACTCGAGTAGAGTTATACCTTCGTCCGCCATCCTTGCGCGGCCATACGATCGCGTACCAGGCCTGCGGGCTCGGGAACCCCAAGCCCATGTGGGCAACTCTACAGATCGATAGTCTGCAGTGAGCTTAAGAACCACTCTGGTATAATGGCCCACGTGAGCTTGCATGGTGCGTGTCTCGAAGGGGCACGGAAAGCTTCAAGTCCTCAGCTTACGCTATACGCCAAGGGCCATATCGAGCCAGCTCACTCGAACGGCACCAGGGCTTTTCAGGTTGGAGGGCCAAGCCATGGTTCATTTCGTGAGCTATTCTCTCCCCCTCAAGTGTGGCTCAAAAAATCTACCCTCGGAAGAACACCGCAAGAGGAATCGAGCGTTCAAAGAGTTCGCGCTTAGCAGAGCGTGGCTTCTAGGCGATGCCTTATACGATGTCAATTATGAGCACCTCGAGATCCTATGCCAACTGCTTTGAGCCGTTTCCAACATGTGTCCTAGACATGCGGCAATGTTCATGGCATAAAGCCTCATCGAAGTCGTGATGCACGTAGTCACTAATCTATTCTGCACCGCTTTATATTCTACCTATGGCTACCACATGTAACGAAGTTTGTGTCAATTGCCTTGTGGGTGTCCTCACGTATACTGACTGATATCATGATATGCCTATCTTGAATTCCTAGCATCTGCCAAACTATAGGTAAAACGGGATACACTGGGATATCACGCTGCTTTAAGACTGTAATGTAAGCATTAACGTGCACATGTCTCGTGGTCAGCTGGTTGCAAGGATATGTGCTTCACGTAACAAAGCGGGCAGTGAGTATAACCCTTCAAGCATCTTTCAGCGTCAAGTAATTTTGCTGATACATATTTTCCGATCACATTCATGTATCCATGTAAATACAAGGCACTGTGGGGCAGGTACATGCTGAGCAGAATATTTCTTCCCAATTCGTTCTTCAAGAGGTACATTGACCATCACCGAGCAGTGACTATTGAGATATCAGAGTAGGAAGGCGAGAGTTGTGATGTTTTGAAGTCAACCTGGCATCAGCTATTCCCACATGCCCACGTTGTTCCCCTATTGGATTGCATTGGTCCGTTGGCCTGTGCGGGCCCGCGGATGACGTACAGCAATAGCCCAACTTCTACATTGGGCTGGGTATTGAGGGGTGTAGTGTATCACGAGCAAGCCTTGGAAGCAATAACATTCTTGATAAAGAAGTTACCCTGACTCCACAAACGAGTACAGACAAAAGCCTACATCTACATCGTATGTGACTACGCAGAAATATTCGGTTCTTCCGGTCTTCTCTATCCAGCCTGAGCCGTCCTACGCTAGGAAGTCTGACGAGGCAGAAAGCAATTACCGTCAACATGGCAGAATCTACAGCGGCAATGCAACATATGAAAAAGAGGCTCGATGAGTATATGAGCGAGCAGTCGAGCGCCACCGCGCCCGCCGCCGTTGCTCAGACCATAGCCAACGACTTCCCCGCAGACGCAGAGGACCATGAGTCCTACCTTGGGCCGGTTTGGCAAACCGTGACCAAATCCGCCCAGGACACTCCGTATCATCACCCCGCCCAAGACAAGCTGGTCAAGATGGTCAGCGAGATCATGCTGCTGCCCAACGACCAAGAGATCCGCATCTGGGACGAAGTAAGTAGCAAGGCTTCTTTGCACCAGCTTTCAATCGAGGAAGAGAACAAAAAGCTGACAGCCGGAACTTGAAGGCACACAAATGGAACGAGCTGCCTCTGCTTGGAGCCGAGTTCAGGGACATGATCAATGGGCCCGAAATGGCCGACTCGGAGGCAGAGCAAGGCAAGATCAACAGTTCATGGGTTAACTTCCACGCCTTTGCCGCAAGGCTGAACGGGAAAGGGGTGACCGATTGGTGGGACATCCCGCTTTGGATGCTCCGACAGGGCTTGGAGGAGGACTTGTCTGCCGAGGATAAGCTCCACGACTGTCACGTCATGACCGCGGCCCAGATCATTGAGCACAGCGGCGCCATCATGCTAGCAAGCAAGGTAATGGCCCAGGAAAAGCTCGATGACCAGGATAAGCGCATGTTTGCCGCTGGCTCTCTGTTCAAAGGTGAGCCCGGGTATAGCCTTGAAAGATGGACGTTTTGGTCTCGACGCCTGCGGGAAGAAGCCGAGAAATGCAAGTCGGACGAAGTCAAGAACGCAGCACTGCGGGCTGCACAGTTGATGGATATCTGGCACGAAAGATCCAAAGCACATTCGAGTTGAGGGAGAAAACAGACCGACCAGCAGCGGTTTGGATATCGCATAAAGACCTAGATACGGACGGATACTGCAAAATTACTCAACATCAAGACGTTTCTATTTGACATAAGTATCAATGATTGACACTGGATCCAAAATTTAAGTGATGTTACGACACTTGAACCGTGCTGCCCACACTTCACTAGACATAAAACCAGCAATCTTCTGATCTTACGATGTCATTTTAACAGGGATCCGCCACACCAAGCTCGCCTCTATTCCGAGACAAGCACCAATTTACCACACAAGCTTTCCAGCGCTGAGCAGCAAAACTTTACATGCCTTTACAGAGCCGCTATCTGCGTGGCGTTCCGAGATAAGGGGTAGGCGAGCTCGCTCATTCGATAGATGTTTGTCTGCAATGCCAGTGGTGAGTTTGTCAAAAATAGATAGACTTGCAAATTAGCTTCAGGGCTTTCAGTGGGTAAACCATGCGGTTGGGCGTGCGACCCCTCAGCCGGGCCACATGTTGGGGGGCGCACACATCGTGGCCCGCGCTGACACTGGCCTGGGAAATGGTGTCAAGCTAGGAGAAATGGCACTCGATGGACCTTGCTGAACCAGAAAGAAAAAACACGCAGGCGTTCTTGCCGACCTCCCGACGCTCAGCTTCTCCCAGTTCGATAAAGAAAGAGCGAGAAGAAATCGACAGGACCGGACTGAGAAACGAACAGCGACGGACATGGACCGGGCTAAAGTGCCCAATTTCGCTGGCTGACTAGTAATAGTAATGTAGACACATGTATTCAGGTGGTGTGTCAGCTCTTCTACATGTATCGTCTCAATAGTGATCATATCTTATTATGTATTACCGGAAGTGGCATTATTGCAGCTCTCCCAAGAGGGATGGCGTACGTGATGCAGGTGACGAGTTGTGAAGCTCGGACGAGGCAAGTCTGAAGCGCTGGTGAAGTGGCTCGGTGGGAGGAAACGAAAGAACGGCATGAAGTTGCGGGATGATCCAGAACACTGCATTGCACGCGTGGCAGCAGAGGAAACGGGGGTAAGGATGATCCTTTTCATTCGCGAAGAAGCAAAGAGGAAGTCTGGGGATGCAACGCCGGCTCCGGTCGATCCATGGAAACGCGGGTCCCGTCTGGTCCCAAGAGTCCCGCCTAACCTATCGGACGTCGTTTCGAGTCGCTTATTGCATAAGCTCCATGCGTATCCAAACGTTTCGATGTCGCAATCGTGGTGTGACCTTTATGCTGGACAGCAGTGCTATCTCGACAATCGCGGGGCAGTGCAATTGGCCTTTTTTCTTCTTCTTTTTGTGAAAGTGTGATCGCAGACAGCAGCTATGCAGAGAGGATTATCTTTCATATTTACTACTAGGTAGGTACAGTAGGCTTTTGCATAGGAATCATATATACCCTAGTCAGATATCGCGTGTTAATAGTCGCTTGCTAAGATACCTAAATACTACCGGTAGAAGATCTAGTCGTATCTGGCGGTCCACTCGACCCTGCCACCAAGTCGAGTGAAGAAATGGATCGACAGGCACCGTCATCATCGTCGAGGCAAGTTGGTACAACCATAAACTGAAGAATGATACGGCGTACGTGCAAGTGCAAGCCTAGCAGTGAGAATAAAAATAAAAACCTCGTGGTGGAATGTGGGCGTCAACTTGACCCAGTACCTATGGAGTATCCAAACAGCAGCAGCAGCAACAGCCATCGTGAGCTCCTTTCTGGCTTTCCTCACGTTTTGCCCCTGTAACCACCACATTGCTGCAAGTTGCATGCAACTCCAGTCATCACCTTGTCTGTAACCTCTGCGCCCCAAGCCGCTAGTGACCCAAATCCACTGAGGTCAATTGGCGCTCCACCAATCCTCTCGTTGAACACTGACCGTCGACCGACCGGTTCAATGCGAACATCAGGGGTATTTCTGCAAGTTTTTCTTACTACATACTAGCTGGCAATTGCAGGTGGGCAAGCAGGCTCTTTGCAGCTGGCAGGCTGGCGTAGAGTTAGTTCAGTGTAGTCCAGTAGTCGACATCGATCGTGTTCCTGACGGACCGTCGCACGCGAAGATTTCCGGAGCGGGCTGGCGGGAGGCTGGCCTAGAGAGAGAGGCTAAAAGAGAGGCTAAAAGAGAGACACTACTGCAAAGCTAGACATGGTTCTATATAGGCCACAGGGCTCTAAGCCGGTTATGGAGAAGTGAACGATGGACTTTCACTTCTTTTTGTTTTGTTTTGTTTTTTTTCTTTTGAAGGGAGAATTACTTGTAGGGAGGAGGAGCCATCCTCTGGCTGGTGTCCAAACTTCGTACTCGCTATCACCAAAGGCGTTAGAAGGCGTTGGACCTGGGCTGGGTAGGCGCGGCGTGAGTGGCTGGTTTGGTAGCTTGGCCCTTCCAGAACCCCGTTTTATTTCCCTGCCAAAGGATCAAAGGGAAAAAGGGAAGAGAGAGGAAAAAAAAAAAAAAAAAAGAGCCCACAGCTAGCTGCAGGTCAAGACCCCGTCGTTCACCTGATCGGTGCTTTGCTTTCGATCAAGGATCCAAGACTACTCCGTACAGACGATTACAAGGGAGCAGCCAGTAGGGAAGCACAGCGAACTGCAGGCCATTCCATTCATTCGCCTTGATCTCCTCCTCCCTCTTTCAGTCCTCTAGTCCTGTAGTGTGCTCTCTTCCAGTCGACCGGCAGGGGAATCTCGACTTTCTATTCGTATGTACTACTAGGGTCGACCTGAAAGAATTGGATCGCATCCTTGCCTTGCATTCATGCTTGAACGCGCAGAAAGGTAGATCTCCACACCACCACCTGCAACTTGTCGCTCACTCCTTGTCTTATCTTGTCTTGCCTTGTCTTGCACCTCTAGACCTCTCCTTCTCTATTAACACCCTCACTGGTCTACTATTACCATCTTACGTATATTGTAACTTACTTCTTCCCCTCGCTTGTAACCCATTCCACTCTTTTTCCACCCCCTTCATTCATATATTCGGCCATCCCCAACCTTCCTACTCTGGAGGACCCTGCCGACCTAATTGATAAATAAGGACCTCTACTGTCAACCTGACCCCCATACACTCATTCATCATATCATCTGAGGACCGCCACCCAACGCACACTCCTTCGTTGACTCGCGTCGCTTCAGAACATAGGACGGTCGAAAAACCATCCAACAAACCATATCAGAGACACCGATTGGAAAATCTACCTTTCTGAATATATCCTCTGCTTCATAATCGCCTACGGCAGGATTTGGCATCAGACTCGACTCGAAACCGGACGAGACGTTGGGCTGTATCACCTCATAACGTGACTGATCAACAGCCGTCCTGCGCCTGCTCGCCCATTGCCAGCTTGTCCAGCACAACTGATAAGAAGGGCCTCTTTCTGCGCGCTCCGACCAAGTGACCAACCTTGAGTCTGCTCTCAAAACTACCCGAAAACACCACCTAAATACCGCCATCATGGGCCTTCTGGAGAAGATTCAAGCCAAGATCGAGATCTACCGGCTCGAGCAGCGCTACACGCGCAACCGCAACCGGCGCTCAACCTTCATCAGCAACGCCGTCTATGTCGATGGCGAATACGTCTACCAGACTCCCAACACCACAGGCTCGTCGACAAACAGCTCCTCTGTCTCGTCGCCGGTGGAACAGTACAGCCGTCACAGTGTTGAAGACCCCCGGTCACCCACACATGTCTTAGAGTCACAAACGCCAGCGCAGAAGAAGAAGTTAAACCGCTTCTCCTCCATGCCTGGCTTCGGCTCTTTGTCGAAGAGCAGCGCGCGCGATCTCCGAAACAACGCGGTTGATGTGCATGAAGTACGATAGACAGACACTCCCACGATCTGATGTCTCTGGCTGCGCCAACCTCGGATCACCATGGAGTCGGCAACCGATGTTTGCTGTATACAACCCAAAAATGGGCGGATCACGCATTTGGATATATATCATTTTATTTTTGCTGTTGGCCAAGAGCACCAGGAGAGCTTAATCAAGATATCCGCGAGCTCATCGTGCCTCGACATGGCCGCATGCCCTCTTTTCCTTTTCTTTACGCATTGATGAAGGCCGCATTTTGGGCAAGGGGAGATCTTCGGGAAGATCTAACCGCCAATCCCGCCAGGATGGGGGAAGAAAGAAGACTGTCGTCGCTGCGGGCTCACGCCCGAACGTCACAGCATCAATTGCGTCGTTGCCGCTCGGTGGGCATCGGTTTGGAGAACTTATCGGCGGTGTCGGCACAAGCGCGTTCCAAGCACTATTGATGCTCAGCTGTATATACTTTTTACGAATCTGAAACGAATCAACACCTACACACATACACACACACACACTCACTCACTCACTTACGCTCACTTGCATCTTGACAACTCGCCGTTTCTGTGATATCGCTTCCTCAGAAGCAAACAAATTGACATCGGCGTTGGGTGTTGAGGCCTTGTATTTTTTTTTTTGTGCGCCAAGCCGTATCAGACTTACACGGCGTCGCATTCTGCCGGGGAAATGAAACACCACGTGACGCCTCCAAGGTCTGGCCATATAATATTGTCTTTTGCAATTGATCAAGATCAGGGATATACAGAGTAAACATACTATTTCCTAATATTATTTACTCTCTAATATATTAAATTACTGACGTGTCATTGATTAGAGGTGGCGAACATGGTCCTCAATATTACGACTCGACTCGCTCTTGGCGTGCTCGTCACAGCCGCACTCCTTGTCACCACTATCAGCGCACACCCAATCCGGGCAAATGATAACAGCGGCAGCAACAACGGCCAACAGCCTCAGAAGCGCGGCTCCGTCTTCAGCGGTCACGGCCTGGTTTTTGGTCCTTCGGTCGGCGGTGATGACGGCGCATCTTCGGCATCCATAACGGGCGACTACGGGCTGGTCGTCACACCGGGCAAAGTTCAGAAGGGGGACGGGCTGGTCGTGTCGCAGACGGTCGGGCTGGGTGGTGTGCCGTATAAGGTCGCCGGTGGAGATCTGACGGTATCGAGGTGAACGATGGGAGGAATAATTCAAGAGGCATGCTCAACTCTCACGGGTCCGTTTATTTGTGCGACTTCTCGGCTTGTCACACACACCCTCGTTGACGCAAAAACGACTGGGCAGAACAGCCAATCCTCAAAGTGCTTTTCTTTCTACTTGAGTTCGTCGCACAGAATCAGTTCCCTGTTACACCCACCGACCCGTGGCTTTGCTGCCGATGAGCTTGGCTACGGTGGCGATGAGGCGATACGGAAAACAAAAGCCGATGACTCTGGTTCAACGCCAAACTCATGCCTTGGTCGGAAACCAGGTGACCCGACGCCTTCAGGGTCACCCCAATTTGACCTACCTCTGTAAGCTTCAAAAATGGGCAGCTCATGTACTCAACCAAACATACGGTACGACCCTGTTTGGCTTCCGCGGCGCCGGGAAAGGGTGGCGTTGAACCTGGAAACGTACATGCTTTACAATGCTCTCCAACAATGTAGCGCCGCGAGGCGCTGCTAGAATTCCACTGAGGCATATCTGTCACTACTGCAGTTGTCCATTAAGTGGACTGAAGAGGGTGCGGTTGGGGGGGTTTGTGATAGCCACTCTGAGAATACCAGGGGTGACATGCTGCTAAGCATGACTGAACGGTTGGATGTCTCGGATGATGACCTTTCAGATGCAAATAGTAGGTTCCGACCTCCAAGATCGATTTGGTACGACAAAAATAAATTTTATTGTCATGCCGCTATTTAATTCAAACGGGTCCGAATTATGTGCTGAACCTGACACCTCGTGAAAAACCATGTCACGTCTCGGCACCTGATCCTACTGTTATATATATTATTATGGGATAAGGCACGATGAAAACGAGAAAACATATGTCTGAGATATTTTAAAATAATCGCAACGCTAAACATCTAACCGGCAAAAAGCAAGTCTTCGCAGGACCTTCGATACACTGAGAAAGCTCAGCTTCGCGGGCGGGCGGACGGACGGACGGACGAATGCATATCCTCTTACTAGCCGCCGCCCCCTAAGCAGACGTCCGGCACCTCGACGCCGAATTTCCAAGCGATGGCCTGTTGCAGCGCAAACAGCCCCGTCCGTGCCACGGCGTCCCCGTAGCACAGCGTGTGGTAGGCCTCGCCAGTGCCCTCGGCTGCTTTCTCGACAAGCCTCAGATACCGCTGCCATGCCGGGTCTGTCTGTTCCTCCAGCGCCGTCTCTTGCTTCGCCGCTGCTGTCCCGCCTTTCCTATCCTCTTCCTGCTTCTTCTTCGCTTCGGGCTTCTTCACCTTTTGTTCCACATTCTCTTCGTTCCCCTTGCCCACCGGACTCTCCGCATCCTTTTTCTTGCTGTAGTCGCCGCCACCCCCATCGCCCCCTTTGTCGTGCGCCTTTGCAAACAGTCTCCCCCGCACCTTGCGTTGGCATGCGTAGTACTTTCGGAGCCTGTCGGCGGAGCTCAAGCGGAATCGCGCGCCCTCGGACCGCGGATACTCGTGGTAGTCGTACGAGCAGCGATCCTCCCCGCCGGAGAGGGTTCTGTACGCCGCGGTGATGAGGCGCATCCGCTCCTCGGCGGTCTTGTTCTTCGCCCAGCCACTGCTGCCATCGCCGGCGCTTGGCCTCGCGTTCGAGGCGTGGACCTTGTCCGGGTGGTGGATGCGCGCTTGGCGACGGTACGCCGCGCGGATTGTGCGGTCCGTGGCGTCGGGGTCGATGTCCAGTATGGCGTAGTAGTTTGGCGGCGGCGGCGGTCTCGGGGGCCTTGAGGCGAACGAGGGTTGGAAAGGGGGGCGAGATGCTCTGTTGCCGCCGGCCTCTGATCGATATCGCTGTTGACGGCTGGCGTAGTCGGATGGTTGCAAGAACAGTTGGCGGAACAAGGTGCTGAGGAGGGCTGCCATCAAGATCAGAAAGAGGACTTCGACGACGAAGTACCAGCTGCACACGTACTTGAGGCAACTCGAGAATCGTCGCTTCAGCACTCTTGGCGGCTCAGGTGGTTTGTCGTCTTCGCTAGGGTCACTGTCAATTCCTCTTGTGTTTCGGTCTTCTTCTTCCTTTTCTTCTTGTGCGCGGAGATGGGCTCTAACGCCGTGCACGAACCTAAGGGCTGGCTCAACGATGCCCCGGAACTCTTGAGCATCCATAGTCTCTGTACTGTCCAACCGTAATGCAGCGATGTCCTCCTTGAACTTGTCCCGGAGGTGTTTTGGACTTAACGAGTCATAATGAAGCACATCCTCCATGAGCTTGTAAAATTCCCGGTCTAAGGCTGCCATATTCTCGGCTAAGCTGGCCTCTTCAGCTTTCAATTCTTCACTATATCGACGTTCCTGCGCTGGCAGTACGTCTGGACGAGAAGATGCTGCGGCGCTTGTGCCGCTGGACTGGTTATTGTCGTCCATTGTTATGCGTGTTACTCGGTGGATTCTGTAGAGCACAGCCCTCGGAGTTCTAGAGGGACAAGAAGAAGAAGCAAAAGTCAATATATAGTCTTGCGCGAGCCCTTTCATGGATGCTGTAGCCACGACAACATGCTCTTTGTTATTGAACGACTGGGCCATTCATCGTTCACCGGGAAGCTTCTTTGAACGGAAGCACAATCCATCTGTCTTGTCTATTTTCTCAAGACGAGCGCTTTGTTCATTTTCGAAAGCCTTGGACTCGTTACGAAGTTGATAGGTCTGAGTGTGCAAAGCCACTTCTTATGTCGTAACATTCACTTGGAGTGATTCGGGAGCAACCGTAAGGGATCAGCAATACATTCATTCGTTGGCATTACCGAGTCCACACGCTGACTCCCTACGAGGGCAACTGCATATATTACCCCAGCCAGCGGTATTTGCAGCTGCTACCATATACAGCTAGCCGTTACTTCGGCGGGGTTTTTTTGAGTGTTTATTACATTGCTACCACATATATCACCACTACTCATCATGCAATCGTTCTGCTCAGAAACAAGTGGAAATTTCTCTTTCAGGTTTGTTTGACCAGTACCAGAGACCCCATGCCATCTCCAGAGCCTTCGGGGATTTGAGTATTGCGAACAGCGATGATGGATCCCAAGGATACTGTAATATAAGGTGCAAGATCTGAACGACTATCATCTATCTCCTTTTCGCTGGTTTGGTGATGACACCTACTGCTTGTCCTAAAGTATATACTATGTATAGATGGCTTTGATGGTCTCGGCGATCAGGCGGGCGACATGCTGCCCATCCTGCCACACGCCATCGTGCGTACCCTTCATGTCCTTGAACACCAAGTGGTTGATCTGCTCCCTCTCCAGCACCTCGGCCATGCCCTCAAGTTCCGGCGCGTCGACGAGCTCGTCGTCGGGCGACCGTCCGAGCACGGCGACCTTGCCTCCCTCCCAGCTCGAACGGAAGCCGCCGGTGTACTTCATGGGCGAGGCGCGGTCCCAGGTGGATGGGTCCCCGAAGGCGGCGGTGATGAATCCCGCGTACCCGGGCCCGAAGCGGTCCACGAGGCCGCAGAGATCGTAGATGCCCTGGAACCCCACGACGGCCTTGGGCAGCTCCACCCCGGACGGCACCTCAGCCCCATCTCCCAGGGCGGCCGCGCCCATCAGCAGCTGGTAGGCCATGGTGGCGCCCGCGGAGTGGCCGACGACGATGTAGTCGCTGCCGAAGCCGAAGGACTGCTGCAGAGCGCCCAGGGCGGACCAGACATCATGGAGATGGGCGGGATGGGTCGCGTTCCGCAGTTGCTCTGGCGGGGTAGACGCCGGGTCTTGCGGGAACTCCGGGTGCGGGCTCAGCCTATAATCGATCGAGGCGTACCCGGCGACCCTGAAGCTCTCGGGCAGGGCAACGAAGCGATTCAGTGTCGGGATGAAGTCAAGATGAGTCTTGCGCGGATCGCGCCATGCGCCACCGTGTAGATAACTGAACCCAGCATCAGATCAGGGCCGAAACATGTACACACAAACATGTGACACAGGCCATGTCTGTCTGTATATGGACCTCTGCCACACCAGTTTACTTACACAATCCAGGTTTTGCCATTGGTACTGCTTTCACCCGACTTCCTCCAGAGGCCTATCGTCTGAAGGTCATGTTGGCCGTACTTGACTGTCTCGTATTGCAGCGCCGATGAATCCATCGCTCAGCAAAAGCGCTGGGAATCGCTTCCCTTACAGGCCAGCAAGGATTGAATGAAATTTATGTGGTTCAGCCCCTTTAGTATGGGGAAACAATGGATGGAAAAAAGCTTGTGTAATAAGGCTCACGGACTTCTGTATCAACTCTCATCAACACCGTTTTCATTGAATGAATGAATGAATGACTGGTTTGCTCGGCGGAGAAATAGGGACCGGAGACATGCGGGGCGGACTTTCCGCAAGTCGGATAGGCGGAAGATGCGGATGACGGGATGACGGGACGGCCAATTAGATAATACAATACATATACCTCATTAATTTACATTTATAGCAATGCATTAACATGGTTGATATCATCAGCTAAAAAGGGCTCGATTCTTCTCTCTACACGTGAGCATGATGAAGATATCTTGGCCAGATCGCCCCGTGTTCTTGGCAGGGAAGAAGCAAAGCATAAGCCAAGTTGAATTGTCCGCAACTACGAGTTCCTCATCTCAGTTTCCTCGGAGATATAGAATGGAGATAGATAGCTTCAACTGGCGGCGGAACCAGTGCGCATGGACGCGGAAGACACCGACTAATCTAGTACCCTTGACGGTTATGACAACGCCAATAGGCAACAGGATGGAGGAGAAACCGAAGAACCGAATTGATCGACAGCAAGAAAAAGCATGGCCAGTTCCACATTCCCGGCGGTATTGGGGGCACTAGCCTCAGCCTGGAATCCATCGCGACCGCGCAGGTTTTTGCAATTCACTTTTCGCACTGAGAGGTATGCAGAGTGGGAGAGGACCGAGGCCCAAGTCGGCGCGACAGCCGGTTGCCCACGAACTCGTCCACATTATGGAGAGAAGGCAGATGAAGACGCACATCGTTTTGTGCACTAGGCACACAAGGCGTGAGATGAGACGATGTAACCAGAAACAATCTGGCGAGCCGGTTTCCTGATCCGGCGCCGTGGTCCACCGGTTCGCCCAGCAAGAGGGACGGGCGCTCTGGCGCAAGCATGCTCGGGAGTTGGTTGGTGTTGGCGTTGTTGTTGATTTCTTCTTTGTTCCAGGTTAGCACCAATCTGGCAACCCGTCAAGTGTCACAAACAATCCCGAGGCACTGGGTCGAGTTTCGCCAAGAGGTATCGTAAACATGTTGACAGCTCTGTACGCTGGACTGACTGGCACGTATCGCCCGAGACTACTGGCATTGTTCATCCGTTCGTCCTAGCCTAGAGATGGCGTACGAACGTAGTCGTAGATAGCATGAAGGAAGCTACAACACAGCAATATCGGGTCAAGGAGTCAAGGAAACCCGTTACATCAAAGGATTTCGTCAGAGCGTTCTCTTCTTGGTGGAGCGATGGGGGGACTCGGAAACCTATACCGATCGTCACTTATTCGGCGGAAAATGCGACATAAGTAGGGGTGTAGGGCCGTAGGGGTGTAAGGGTGTAGGGATGTCGGGCTCCAGGATCTCAGCTAGATAGCCTGCTCCAACGCTTCAGAAACCGCATGGGTGAACAACTTGGAGTTTTCTGCCTGTCTCCTGCGAAGCAGGGTAGCCCTATCTGCCTACCGCGTGTCGACAAGCGCCGCACGCGAGGGCGCATTACTGTCACACAATATGAGACAAGATCTGCTTTACGGCAAACAAACTGTCAGCTGTGGCGTTATACTGATAATGCATGTTTTATGTTAGCGAACCTACAATATGCCTCTACGTGTATGTAAGTCAACTTGGAGATGCGAGGGCAGGAGGGGGGATTGGTTCAATATTGGTGTTGCTCTTGTTGCAACGCAACCTCGATTCCCCATTGCATTGCAGCAATTACAAATCACAGCCTGAACTTACGTGCACAATACCACTACAACTGCATAATTCCAGCATCTGTGATGAGCACACAGCACGCAGCACGCAACACACAGCATAGCTGCCATACATAAGCAAAAAGTCCAATGAAACAATCGACGACCAGCACCAATGGTAGCTTATTCCACCCAAAGTATAGGTATAGTGGTAGGGGCCTGTGCCTGGACTCCTGGACTCCTGGACTCCTGGAGCCCGAACCGATGCAGGGAGAACGGCCCCCCAACGCCCCAGAGCCACCCTCCAGTACCTAATCTAGTACCTAATCCAGTAGCCTCTGGCCCTAACCCCTAGAGGGTGACGCTGCCAGGGAGTGGCTTGCCTGGGTTAGGAGCGGAGGCTTCATATCTACGACTATCAACAATGGTTTTTTTTCAGCTTTTATTTAGATAGAAAATTACAAGCTCACTAACTAGTAAGACTACTTTAGTAGGAGGAGATCTTGGGGGGGCGGGGGTCATCTCTAATTGCCTGGAAAATATTCGAAATACCATCTGGAAAGCAATTTTATCCGGGCGCTGGCTCTCCTAGGTGCAGCAAAAATTACTCGCGTCGTCCCATGTCCATGTCGAGGCGTCGACCGCTGCAGGGGATGTGACGGGCATGCCAATCCTGCATGCCCGCATCGCATTCCGTGGGTACGGGACAAATGGACATTCGTTAGCGTGAAACTCGACTTACCTACGCATACGCATACGCACTGCACTCTCTGACTCTCGATTCTAATTCGACTGCCGTACTATGATAGTACCTCATAATAACACTAGAGCTCGCCGAGGTAAGCTTCCTTTAAAGCTGAATGTCGCCGAAACAACCATCTACCGGCATCCGAGCTCTTGTCGACGTTGACGGTCTCGACTTTGCTGTTGTTGCAACCCAACCACCATGGCGTAGCATGGCATGAAATGTAGTTGGTCTTGGACATCATAATATTGTGACTGGGGGCACATTCGTAGGCCAGCTTACCGCACTCGCACCGCTTCATCGGAAACCACAGTCTTGTCTATGACTCGTCGTGCTCGATTTAGACCACGGCAACCGTCAGTCGAATAAAAAAAGTCTGAGGATGGCTGGCCGAGGCAGGAGCCGAGCGGTCGGACACTGCCAAGGCAGTACTGGTCGGGCATCCCCCGGGCATCCATTCCAACACCTCGGCCAATCATCTGGGCCCGGAACTATTATTGCATAAAGACTGCATGTCGACAGGGAAGGCCGGTTTCTCGAAGCCACGTACCTGCAGCTCAACATCCACTGGCTCCTGAACCTCCTACCTACTACTACATACTACCACATACTACCACATACCTTTCCCATGCTAGTTAGCCAGTCCACCGGCCAGACGATCCGGCCTACAATCTGAGAAGGGTGGGCATGGGGCTCCTCCCGGCCTGCCGAAGGACACAACCGAACCCTGCACAGGTTGTACTCGGATGCAGAGATGTGCAAGTGGCAGCTTCTGGCAAAAAGCACCATGGTCCCCTAGATTGGTTCCTCTAGGGCCCTCTTCTGCACGACCAGGCCCATCCCATCTGCTGCCGCACTAGTATCTCCCAGTCTTGCGGCTTCCACATGCTATAGCATGGATAGGACAGGGTGCCATGGGTCCTTTCTCCTCACCATGGCTGGCATGGACCGGCGGTTGGTTCCATTTGCCTGGAACCGTCCCTTCCCAAACGTCTGCCTCCCCGGGTTGCTCTAGACTATATGTATGTATGGGGACGCTCTACCTCCTTTCCCGTCCTGTAAGCTTTACACTGTCTCGTCGTCACTCGTTTCTATTCGGTCCCCCTAGATCAGTGTAACTCACGCGTCGAAGATCAGATGGCGGCCCAGGATCCCACATTGTCGACAGAAAACAACGGATATCCCTTGGTCATCACGGCCATTACTTTTCTAATTCTAACATGGATCTCCGTTTCTTTGAGGACATACGTGAGGGCGTTCATGTTGAAGGGATTTCAAGCAGATGACTGGCTTATGCTGATCGGTCAGGTAAGAACCACTGACCCACCCCCTTGTCTCATCACAAGCCTTGAAATACTCACGGAGAACTCTGTAGCTTATATTCACTATATCATGCGCCCTTGTCATGGTCGGATACTTTGCGGGCATGGGACGGCATAACAAATCACTCGACCAGCCCAGCGAGATCCGGGCCCTCGAATTCCAAGCCCTCGCCACGGCCTCATATGTGTTGGACATGATGTTTATCAAGCTATCGATTGGAATATTCTTACTGCGGCTCGCCACCCAGAAACGATACAGGTATCTTATCTGGGGAAGCCTCGTGGTCATCGCCATCTGGAGCCTGGCCTTGTTCTTATGGAATATATTCCAGTGCAACCCCGTCGAAGCCCAATGGGACTACACTATCCTCGAGCGAGACCCTACTGCCCATTGCGCTTCGGGGGATGAAATCGTCAACGCCGCTTACGCCCTCTCGGTCATGACGATCCTTTCGGATTGGTTATACGCTCTGATTCCAATCCCGATCGTCTGGAACGTTAAGATGACAACGCAAGCAAAAATCACCGTGGTTCTGATTTTGAGCATGGGCGTGTTTGCAAGCATCGCTACTTTGATTCGCCTGAAATTCTTGTCTGACCTGACAGACTTGAGCGACATTCTACGTGAGTTTAAGCTCTTGTTCTCTCTGTGACTTAATGAGCAGCTTTGTGGCTGACCCCCTTTTTTCTTCTCTTTCCAGATGGTGGCACGGATGCCATGGTGTGGACCTTAGTCGAGCCCGGTGTGGCAATCATAGCATCGAGCCTAGTCACTATCCGCCCGCTACTCCGCGCGTGGAAGATCAATGGCTTCACCTCGAGCGCGGCCGGAAGCCGGCAGACGGGCCCCTTCAGCAACGGGCAGCCGAAGTCGCGCACGAACCGCACGGCCGGGAAGATGCCCGGCTTCGGCTCCAGGGACGTGACCTTGGTCGACATTGAGCTGGGCCACTCGAAGAACGGCAGCATGTCCGCGACCGGCGATTTCGGCACAACTACGCACATCACGAGCCGGTCGAGACTGTCGTACATGTCGCGCATCTCGGAGAGGCCCGACGACACGAGCGACCGCACGCGCGACGCGGAGGCCGCGAACCCCCAAATCACCCGCCGCGTCGATATCAGCAGCGAGCCCTACGTTTCCCCGTCGTTGGAGGCAGCGGAGGGCCGGGGAACATTCCTCGAAGGCCAGTCCCCGAGCTCTTCCGAGACAGAACTCACGACAGTTACGCAGCACCGTGACGAGAGCAGAATCAACCACAAAAGGGGCCCCTCGCTCCGGTGACAGCACGAGTGTTGCACAAAATAAAACGCGACCGAAAAAAAAATGGCGAAACCAATACGAAAGATCGCATCGCCTTAATATATACTGTATATATCAGTGGTGGAGGGGAATGTGAACATCGAACTGAACGACTATATATCACGAATGGCTTCACGGCGACATCATCG
This sequence comes from Apiospora malaysiana, assembly GCA_006508115.1. Lineage (NCBI taxonomy): Eukaryota > Fungi > Ascomycota > Sordariomycetes > Amphisphaeriales > Apiosporaceae > Apiospora > Apiospora malaysiana. The sequence goes on along the minus strand of QUSE01000004.1, from coordinate 1,524,258 downwards.
GCTACCTTCCTGGGAAAAAGCGATTGGGCTGGCTGGCGCAATGGGAAATGACAGATACCCCCTTAGGCTTCGGATTTCAGAAGCCTCAATATAGAATAGCATCATCAACATATCTTAACTCGAGTTGGACCCTTGCGTGATGCAATCCGTCGCATCCGTCTGTTTATTCTCGAGTGTGTCTCTTGCTTTTTCCCTGCGCGTTCGTTGTCGTAGCACCGATCTTCTCACAATTGATCATGAATCTACCAGGATTGGTAATGAGAAAATAGATGGCCTTGCATTCTTCTAATTCACCCGGGAAGGTGTATTACCGCATCCAACTGCCCGTCTACCTATCTAGGCCACAGGAACACCACCTCCCTCCTCTTATCACCAAGCATGTGTGACGGCTGCGACCCTCGACAGGGGTTAATTAATGCACCAAGTCCTTTCTGACAGGCCGTTCCCAATCTCAATCCCAGCCCTCCGGTAAGGCAAGACGACCCCAAAACAGCAATATACGTACCTAAGCTCTCTTGAAACATACGAACCTAAACGGGATGATAATGCTGGGTTTGTGTTAATTATGCCACTTACTCAAACCCCCCTCCCCCCAATTGGTTTCTGGAACACTTACCACTTCGCGGGGAACATCACCCTGGGCGCGCATGAGGCTCCTTAGTTTTATCTTGGGACGGGGTAAATCTTCAGCGACCGAATAGCACACAGACCAAAACGCGACCGACATGGGCAGGACCAGTATCGACATCCATTTAATGCAGACATTGTTTGACCTGTGAACTATGCCACGCACGTACTGAACACCGGTTGATACCGGTACTCGGCTCTGGCCTGTGTATCACCTACGTGTATACACATAGATAGACCAAGAAATGGGCTGGTAGCAGGAACACGGCATTCGCTCCCTCTTTAATGCATAACACGTGGAAACTCAATGATGGTGGACGCACACAGTAAGTAGGCAATACCGCCACTGAGTAAGGGGTATCAAGTTCGCCTCTAGTATTTCTTCTGAACGAGGCCGCTATGCATGTAGTCTGCCTGGTGTCTCCCGCTCCTCTGAAGCCCTCCAGTAGATATCATTAGTCATGATCCATTGTTCGGGTCTCTCGTTCCATTACAGCTGGCCCAAGGAAGTAACTTTGGGTTGTTACTGCACACCTGACGGATCGGGTAAGCCGAACTCCGCCAGATCCGGATGCCAGTCCTCTTCCTCGTCAAATATGGGTGCTGCAACGAATTTGTTATAAACCTTGCCCATACCAGTGGCTTTGCCCATACCGCCGGCTGCATCGTTCTCGGGCTCATCCACAATGATGGCCGTCGTCAAAAAGCCGGTTTCCGTTCCCAGCTTGAGTTCGAAAGGCATGCCACCCCAGTCGAGCTCGACCTTGCCCGACTTTCGCACATTCAGCTTACCAATGAAGCCGCCTTCGGCAGGCCAGGCAGATGCGGTTGATGCCGGTGCTTTGGCGCCCTTTTTCGCACCTTTGTTGTTACCTGGGGTGCTGTCGATCTCTACAGGATCGTCGTTTTCCGCGATTCTGGAAAGAGGGGGGAGAATGGGAGGGAACTGGAACAGGTACAGCCGGCCATCTCTTTCGTGGCCATGCTCTTCGCCACCAGGCTGTGAAACGTTCAGCTCTTCCATCATAGCTCTAGTGTCAGCAAGCGCGAACTGCGTCTCCAGATCTTGCATGACTTTCTCGCGTTTTCTCTCCTTCGCCAACTCCCGCGCATCCAGCTCCTCTGGCTTGGGCTTCTTCTTCATCTCTGGTGAGGGGGGTGCCTCTGACTTGGAAGGGATGTTATCAATGTCCATTACATCCTCCACCTCTGTACCAGGTTCCGGCTTGACCTTGATGTCTTCGGGATTGGGAGGTGCGGCATGCCAGAGCTCCTCGTCTTTGGCGGCTGCCACCTCAGCATCCTTGCCGCGTAACATCTCGGCGTGCAGATCGGCATAGATCTCCTCATCATCATCTTGCTGCTCTTCTGCCTCGAGCTCTGCGGTGGTTGCGACCTTGATGTCTTCTTTCTTGTGCTCCACTCGCGGAATGCTGTAAGGCATCGAGCCAGACGACTTTTGTGATCCACCGTAACTCGACTCGGGGGCGCTGGCATCGTCGCGCAGTTGATCGATATTGACTCGTACATCGTTTGCGCGTCGGTCCATGTATCTGGGAAAACCTTCTGGCTTCTCACCTCCTCTAAAGTTAGAACCACCAGGTCCGCTTCTACCGTAGCCGCTGTAGCCACCGGATGCGCCGTATTTGACACCATCTGCCAGAGAATTAGTGACATGTATATGAAGCGGGGGTCATGTTCGCGAAAGATAACGTACCAGCTGGGACTGCAGAGAAGGGTCCATGGCCAGTGACGGTTCGTCTGACCATGCCACCTCTTGAAGAGTCACCACCACGGCCGCCCCGGCCACCCCTCCGGGCTCTTCGATCAGCATCGCGCTGTTCTCGTTCCTCAATTTTGATCTTGGCCTGAAGATCTCTTTCTCTTTGCTCCTCCAATTGCGCTCGGTCGCCAGAGTTTCGTCTTCTAGCTCGGGGCTTCAGTCTCGACCCGCCTCTTGCGCTGGGTGCTGGAGTGGCTGATTGTGAACCAGCAGCTCGGCTGGCGGAATTTGAGGCACCATCAGGTACTGGCGTGACAGTCGTCGCATCGGTTGCCGCGGCATTGTTGTCGCCGACATTCTCGGAAGTTGCGACTGGCGTCGAGGCAGCAACGGCAGAACCTCCGCGGCCACCTTGTGCAGCAGCACCCCTCACACCACCACGCGAACCACGAGGAGGCATTGTTGTTATACCATCGAAAGAAACAACGGGCGCAGGTGGAAAGAAGTCGTCGCGATTCGTGACTGCAAAATGGGAAGAAGATTTGACTAAGATACTGTGTAAAGTGCCTATTCAAGTACTTGACTTCGGCGACATGTGGGGTGCTTTCCCAAAAAAAAGTCCTGGCCTGCACAACTCGGCTTATAGTGGGGGATAACAGCTTGGAAATGTTATGCCTTATTTTACCGCCTGCTTATCGGAAGTTCCAGTGGTTCTACTTCTTATTCAAACATTGAATGTACCTAGGTTAATCTAGAGGTACGACAGACATAATATCACCATCCAGTCAATCATACGTCACGCTATTTCCACCAAAGTAAATATTTATTGCAAATACCTAGTCTTGGTTGGTAGGCTTACAGTTGCAATTGGTTCGTGTGACTCAAAGTGTAATCGTTTGGCTCCAAGTTTCGATATAGACGATCCAGCTTTACGGCTGATATTTGTCCAAATTCATTCAAAACAAGCAAATAAGGGGAAAGGGGTCAAACAGTCAGTTTGTAAAGCGCCGCCTGGCAGGGTATTGCATATGGTGGCATGCGCCGTGCTCTAGGGTGTCGGTAGATTCATTTCTATTTTACCCAACACCAAAGCACATGCCCTTGGTCACATTTTAAACCCAGTGATATGACCTCATTGTATGTACTATGGATAAGATATTCGCTGTGATTCACCGGACACACAAGAGGGCATCTTCGCCAAAATGTCGTTGAAGACTAGCTTCCTGTGCCAACATTGAACCAATCCAATTCCGCCCAGCCTCAACAGTTGCCGCCCCGAACTTGATAACCACACAACTCCTTACATTGGCAGCTGACCAGAGAACGCCATCTCGGATTTCTTGTTGGATCCTCGAAGCGCGCCAGCTTTCAAGGGAAGATAGGTCTTCGCCCTTTTCTTTCTCCGCTGTCGTGCGGAAGTCTCTAGCCCCTATTCGGGGTAAAGCCGAGAATTCAGTGCGGAAGAATTCGCCCAGACTCTGAGTCAAGGGGCCTCGTAGGATCAATGTCCCGAAAATCGCATGGCCATGCATGGTTTCCCGTAGAGGCATCGGATGGGCGGATTTGGAAGTCCCGTCGAGCAGCACGGTATCGCGTACAAGCAGTCGGTCTTTCAAGCCCGTATCTTGGTTCTTGAACCATATCTCATTGCGGCCTGTCCATTTCAAGAGGTCCCAGTTCTCACCTCGTGCAGCACGACCATGCGTGACCCAGTCTAGTAGGCACAGGGACGCACTGCCATTGAGATGAAAGATCTGGTCTTGTTCATACAGACTGCCCTCAAAGGGCTGTACTGGGTCCGGTAGGAGACACATTGCGCCGCCATCTTGTATATTGACATGGAGCTTCTGGCGTGTAATAGTTCCTGGGATGGCGGGCTTGAAAATCTTGGTGTGCCCCTGAGTCACAATACTGAGACGTGCGAGGGTCTGTATGTCGATTTTGAGGTTGACCTGATCACCGCCGACAAGACCGCCCCCATAAGACAGTAGAAAGACCACAACACTCTGCTGGGTAGCCTTGACGGTAGGAGAGATGAGCTTCAGGGGATACTGGTAGGTGATACTTTCTAGGGCTGAAATATCATGTGGTAGAAGCTTGACCACAATGTGTCCTTCGCCAGCAGCTGATGCTGACTTGGGAAATGGAGAGAGCATGGTACGTTGCCAATGGATTGAGCATCAACAGCAACGTAGTGGGATAGTATCAGCTCCCCGCAAACTAGATAGTCTGGCCAAGCCTAGCTGCCTAGATCTTCTTTACGAGGGCCGCTGTGTCGCCAACATGCTTTAAATTCACAGAAGCAGAAGCAGCTGTGGGGTAATCGTAGTTGCTCACTTTGAAAATAACCTGGTTACAGAAGTCTGTACTGCCGGTACCTTATCTTCCAACATTGGATAGGGTGCAGCCTGCACGGGGTACTTTAGTATCTGCATCAATGATATCCTTGAACCAAATGAATTGATTACACGGAGATCAATAAAATCGCCTCTGATACCTGCCGTTATAGGTTTAAGGCTGAATAAAGACTTACATAACCCAGTTTAACTAGAGTCACGACTAGTGTGCCGCAATTTTTGGCAGGCAGGTAGGCAGGAAGGCAGGTAGGGGCAGCTTGGCCGGGAATAGGAAGTGGCGTTGAGGTTTTAGGCGGAGGCGCGTCGTTCCAACTTGAAGTACCTAGCCAAGCAACACCCAAGCCCAGGAACCTGACCTGACCTGACCTTGCACCTTGGCAGAGCTGATAATCTCTCCACCAATTTTGGCCAGCTACCTGATAAACACGTCCTGCCTCATCCCCACCAAACCTTGTATGAATCCATCCATGTTAATGATCCCGACGCGCATCTCGTCCTAATCGCGCCAACAACCACAATTGTATTCCATTGAAATGATCGCAAATCATTGATTTCTCCCGTAAATGCCACAGTCACGAGCGCCCCTCATGGAGAGCTCAGATAACAACGCGACACCCACCCCGTCGGCCGCCGACTCGCGACGACGATCAGGACGCGTCGTCAAGGCCCCCAGAAAATACTCTCCCGAAGCATCGCAAGCCACTGCATCGAAGCGCAAGAGAGATAACGAAAATGACGACGAAGATGGGGAGAACGAGGACCCCGACCAGGTAGATGCCGAAGACGCAACCGGCGATGACATGGATGAAGACCAGAGCGCAGACGAGGACCCGGACCGCACACCCAGGAAGTCGAAAGCAAAGCCCAAGAAGCCAGCTGCCAAACGCGCCAAGGTGAACGGAAATGCGCCCCCCGCAGGCACATCCAACGACGCACCTGCCCCGGCTTTGAGATTAGCCAGCAGGCCAAAGAAGAACGTACGAGTAGCCATTGCGCGACGCGATGGAGATGGTTTATATGGTAGGTTATGCTGTTCCCATAGCAAACACTGCAAAATCGATGCTAACGCGCTGCACAGCCGAGATCTTCGCGTCTGGCGACTCCTCCGATGATGTAGCTTCCCACTGGTTCCAGCGCTACCAGCAGAACGAGGCACAGGCCCTGACCGACCTCATGAATTGCGTGCTTCTTGCGGCTGGATGCGATCAGCACCTGACCGAGGATGATATTCAAGACCCTGAAAACTCGGCAAACAAGCTGTCGGAGCTTGAAGAAGCCTATGAGCAAACCAGCATATCCGACTACCCCCTGATCTCGAGGGCCAAAAGCAGCAAGAATTTCCGCGAGCAACTCGTGGGCTTCTTTGATTCGCTCGTGAGCCTTATCCACCAGACGGATGTTCTTTACACAGACGACAGTCTCTTGGAAAATGTCCAGAGATGGGTTGGTACCATGTCATCCTCGGCACTGCGGCCCTTCCGGCACACAGCAACCACCGTCGGGCTGGCACTTCTCACGGCTCTGATTGATGTGACGAAGCAATTAGATGAGCGCATCACGAAATCCAATCTGTCTCTCCAGGCCGAATCGACCCGCAGGAGCAAGAACAAAAACTTGGTTGCAAGCACCCAAAAAGCCTTGGATGAAGCCAATCAGAATCGTCAAATCATTGATGAAAAGGTTAAGGACCTTTTCAACATTGTGTTCGTTCATCGATACCGTGATATTGACTTCAAGATCCGTTCTGAGTGTGTCGAAGCACTCGGGACTTGGATCTGCACCTTGCCTACTGTTTACATGGCCCCAGAGTACTTGCGCTACCTGGGCTGGCTACTATCTGACGTTGCCGTGTCCACTCGCCACGAAGTACTGAAACAACTCGGCAGGGTTTTGAAGCGCGATGCAGAGAAGCTCGCTCACTTCATCGACCGTTTCAGACCGCGCCTGGTTGAGATGGCTACTACAGATGCGGACATTGGTGTGCGTGTCGCTGCCATAGCCGTTGTTGACACCCTCCGATCTTCGGGCATGCTCGAACCAGAAGAGGTTGATGCCATCTGCAAGCTGCTCTTCGATACCGAAGTCCGAATTCGCAAGGCTGTTGTGCCTTTCTTCGACGCTCTCGTCAAGGAATTCATCGACAACAAGGTGGACGAGGTTGGCGGCAGTGATGCTATCGATGATGTCTTTGGCGATGAAGATGAAGAGAATATGGAATCTCTCCGGAGAGACTGGATCAACATCAAGGCACTCGCCGAAAACCTTGCAGTTTACAACTCGCAACTTGACGAAGAGCAGGACGAGATCAGGCATGGCTTGGATGTTGCTGCCGATGTAGTCAACGCGAACGTACCGGATACTCGCATTACTCTGGCCACACAAGTCTTGTATGAGAAAATGACAGAAATCAACAACTGGCAGGTTCTCGCTGGCTACCTTCTCTTCGACCATACGACAAGTTCGCGATCTAAGAAGTCGAAAACGAACTCGGTGGAAGCGGCCATAAGGAAAGCCGTAGCACCGACTTCCGCAGAAGAAGCAATCCTACTGGAGGTCTTGGCCACTGCGGTGCGAGAAAGTCTCGTTCAAAGTGGCGGTGACCATGACAGAACAAGGAGGAGACCGGGCAGGCTGGAGGCTGACGCACAAGAGGACTCTGGTGTGCAACTTGCCACCGTCATCCCCAGCCTACTCAACAAATTCGGGTCGGATCCGTACGTTGCTGGGATCATCCTTCGCCTAGAGCATTATCTTGATCTCGACGTATTCCAGCAATTGCGTCAGAACTCGGCAACATACGACAAGCTCTTGGACGAGGTCACCATTCAATTCAGCCGACACGTCGACCAGAGTGTGCTCAATGAGGCAGCTACAGCATTTATTCACGCCCGGCAGTATGAGGAGCTTGAGGAGGTTGTGGATAGCAAACTCTCAAGTCTTTGGGATAATTCGATCAACTCTTTGCGAAACTTTGAGAAGACCTGCGAACTTAGTGTACGCGGGAATCTTGACCGTGCAGCGCTTATAGAGCTTGCCAACATCCTGAAGAAGATTGGAAAGCTGGCGATGGTAGCGGACTGTGTAGAAGTTCTCGAAACGCCCGGGAGTGCGAGTGACTACAGCGACCCGCCCATCAAGCTTCTGGTAAGCATTGTGCACAGAGGCTTCCTCACAGAGCCTGACGACGACCTCGATGACCCCGAGGATGAAGTCGTGGCTTTCGCCATCAAATGCTGCCAGTTTTATCTGATGTGGAAGGTCCGGAGGGTGCAACAGACAGTGCAAAACGAGGAGGAATTTGCCGATGAGGACATCCATCAACTGATTGCCCTGCGCAAAGACCTTGTGAGCAATCTTATCAAGACACTGTCGTCTCGTGGGTTCAACGATGACTTGCGGCTTTCGAGCACCGGTAGCGCATGCGATTGCTGCGCCATGTTTGTGTTCCTGCGACCAATAGTGCAAGGACCGCAATCAGAGAAATATGGTGCATTGAAAGGTTTGCTCGAAGAGCTTCCGTCGGCTTTGATTCCCGCTGAAATCATCCCCATCTTTGATGCCGCGGAACGTGCGTACGCCAAGCGCGCCCACAAGGGCTTGAACGAACCGGCGGAGAACGAGGACCCCCTTTCCGACGATGAGCCGCCAGAGGATGACGAAGACGAAGACCTTACGGAACAAGAACGGCAAGCGGCGGAGCTCAAATCAGAAAAGATATTATGCGAACTCACAGGAAAATTAGTCCTCGGTATCTTGGCCAAGGTGATTGATGCTACTGGACCGCATGCGGGCAAGCTACGAAAGCGACTCAACCGCAACAAGACCAAGCTCGGTCCCAACTACCGAGAAGTGGTAGCCTTCCTCGACGAAGACCATCTTCGGGAAGTGAGGGGAGCAGGCAAGAAGAAGGCATCAAAGGCAAAAGCCAAGGAGGGCGCTGTGGCGGCCAAGAAACCCGCCAAGAGCGCCGAGATAGCCATAGATGATGATGACGACGACGTTGACGTCAATCCTTTTGAAGATGATGAGCCAGAAGAGGGGTCTGCTGAGGATCTACGGAATAGGGAGCTACTCGATGACCCTATTGAGGATGACGAAGAAGAGGAGGTGGCTGCAGCTGAACCGATGGACGACGACAGCGTTATAGGGGATTGAGCATGGACGAGCAGTGCTGGGGCTCTTGGACAAGGTCTATTGGCCGCAGGTGTACGAATGAGCGGGTGAGCGGGCGGCCTGAAGCCTTTGTTATCAGGATAGATGAGCCTTACGACTTGACTTGGGGCGGGGATTTTCCAAGATCGCTGCAAAATGGCGTATTGAGTTTGTGATTGTGTTTGTATCCTTCTGAATATAATGCTTGCTGAGGACGAGACTCCCATGTTGATTCGGGCCAATCATGGCTACCCGTTTTATCTCCTGTCAGCATGTACTAGGACTATATCGGATTGGACTGCTGCGCCGGCTACCCCTTAACCCCCTCCCAACCAATCGACGGGGTTGTCCGGCATAACAGCTTGGCGACGCTTGACTTGATTGACAGCCAAAATAAGTTCCTAATCCAGGCAGATATTCAGGGGTGTGCCTGAGGACGTTTCATCGGGGACCAAAACGAAATTGAAGAGAAGGCACAGTAAACCAAAAAAAGTACAGTATGCATATCGATCCAATCCAAGCCGGCCGGTTTAATCTCAATCGAGACGCCAGCGATTCTAGAGTTGCAAGTCGTTTGTTGCCTGTTTGCCCATCTACTTGTTGCTGCGATTTGATCATATTGACATGATGAGCTGAGAATGCGAATCCCCCATGGCTGCGGCAATCTCTAAAGTGCCACTGCTTTTGCAGCCAAGAACGAAAGCCTTCTTTGTGCTGTGGTCCATTGTGTCGCTTTTCTTGTTTTTGTATCACGGCGTGCCGGCTTTGCGCTACCATCTCTTCCAGCCCTCGTCTGCGCGAACCCGATATGACTTTACCGAAGGTCTATTCGATAACGGCTTGCTAACAGCAGTCGGCACAAGTGCGACCACCGCCGATGGCGCTGCTACCGTCGCATTTACCGTCCCTTCGTTGTCGTCGTCGTCTCGCGAGAACCGCATTGCCGACGCGCTGCGCCATCGCAACGTCACGGTGCACCTGGTGCTCGCGACGCAGGCCCGGGACGACGTGTCGTGGGCGGACCGCCTCCGCATCCCCGGCGCCGCCGACCTGCGGGTCATCCGCTACGTCGCGGACGCGCCCGATGCGCCCTACCGGCCGCCCGTCCTCAACAAGGGGCGCGAAGCCCTCATGTATATGACGTACCTGCACGACTTCTACGACGAGCTGCCCGACGTGGCGATCCTCGTGCACGCCGAGGACTACGCCTGGCACGCCGAGCCCGCGCTGGGCACGAGCATGCGGATCATGCTATCGCGCTTCGACTTGCGCGAGGTCCTCGACGGTGATGGGGAAGAGCACGGGACACAGAACAAAAAGAAGGAAGGTCGCCGTGTGCGGCTGGTCAATAGCAGGGCGTCTTCGGGCCAAAATGCGATTGTCGGTGATCGTGATAGCGGGTTCAACACGGGCAGGCGTGGATATGCCAACCTTAGGACGAGCTGGCTAAACGCCTGCCCCGACTGGATCAACACGACCAAGACGCCGGAGGAGAGCGTGAAGCAGGAGGAACCGTACATGCGCGAGGCGTTCCTGGCCAACTTCGGCCCGGCCTCCTTCCCAGGCGACGACGCCGTCTTTCTCCAACAACAAAAACAAGAGGAGGTGCCCGAGATCCTAGCCGGCACGTGCTGCTCCCAATTCGCCGTGAGCCGGTCCGCCGTGCGCAGCCGGCCGCGGGCGCAGTACAAGCGCAGCATGGACTTCCTCGCGACGACGCCGTGGTCCGACTATATCGCGGGCCGGACCTGGGAGCACCTGTGGCCGTTCCTGTTCCGCGGGGCGGCGCGCGACTGCCCCGTCGAGTGGAAGGCGCTGTGCCGCATGTACGGCGTCTGTTTCCCGGGCGGCGCCGCGGAGCAGGCCGCGTGGATGGACCGCTGGCGCGAGCGCGAGCGCCTCCGGGAACCGCTCGAGTTCTGGCAGGAGCTGGGCCATCCCGTCGTCGCCGCGCGCGCCCGCGCCCGCATGCGCGAGCTGGGGGACTGGCTGCGCAAGGGGCTCGCGGTCGCGGTCCGCCGGGGCGAGGTCGGCCGAGAGGGCGTCGGGAATGTGTATGAATTTCAGTAGCGTACTTACTTGGCAGAAGAAGGATGATGAGATGATAACTGTGTATACTATATTTGTTCGGTGTTTCAGGTTGATTTCAAGACTTCCCCCCAAATGTCGCTTTACAATTCATTTCACCCCTCTTAATACAAACAGAATAAACACTCAATGGTTAAAGAGATTATGAAAGTAATGTTCCGAGAAAGCATTGGCCCGGGGATGATTGAGGGAGCATATTGTGCATTGGCTTCACAATATTGGAACCTAGCAAACCTAGACTAATACTCCTCTTCACTCCATTCTCGATACTCCGTTCCTCGCGAGAAGCTGGCCATGAGTAGTAACTAAATATTATTTGGAGATCGAAAAATACATGAGGTTGGTACGCAGCACGAAAGCTCGAGATTGGTGCCAACTGTGATGCAACAAAAAGGGGGTATATCCATGCTTAGAAACGACATTCCCCAACTCCATCCAACACCGTCCTTGATCTCGTGAAGTAAGCCCTTTAGGCATGTCGATCATCGAACTGTGGTCCCGAATATCTTGTGGAATCTCTGATAGCGCTTGCCATTGCCGGCATCACACTTCATTGGATCAGATTCGTCGATCTCAAGGCCGTACTCCTGTAGGCAACAAGTGAACGGCTTGTTAGAAACCTTAGCCAGCGCTCGATGACTAGCTAACTTTGGGCCATCCTGCTCGGCCTCATTGTCGGAACTATCAGGGGGGGGCTCGAGTACATTTACGCGCCGAATACTGGATTCGAGAGTGGCGTCAAATTCCTGTCTCTTGCACTCTTCCAAGTTGCCCCATAGCTTGAAGAGTGTCTCACGAAGCTGCGAGAGCCCTTGCGAATCCGCCTGTAGACTATAGGAGCATAGTTAGCATTGGTACACGCAAATGAATGACAGCATGTTTCTTCTTAGTCTCTCAACTTACTCTACAGCATCCAAATTCAAAAGCTGCTGTGCCTCGGTATTATCAACCAATGCCCATACTTGTTCTGCCTTTTCGCCCTTTTCTTGGGGCGAGGCATCCTCAAGTTGGAGGGCGAACCGCCATTCCCAAGTCTTGGGAGCAGCAAACTTGTCCAGGGACTCATTTTGGCCATCCGAGTCGGACTCTAAATCTCCGTCATAATCGTCAAGGCAATCGAACTCTGTCGCTCTTCTCCCAACCGAGAAGTCCTCAAGTCTGCGTGGCCGGAAGTCAACAACACGAACATTGGCTCGGAACTTGATGTTCGTAAATGGCAGTACTAAATTCTCTTCTCCATTTTCCTTGATGCGTTTCCACGATACACCATTTAGTACGCGACTAAGTGAGGAAACAGGCTGATCTTCGCTCTCGCACCTGACTTGTTTGTTGAGGCCTAGCGACTCCGCCTTCTGGGCTTGCTCCTTTTCGATTTGTTGATCAAGTTGTGCACGGAATATCTTCCGCTTTTGTTTGGAGTTGAGCCTCGCAGCGGATTCTCCATTGCCCTTCCTTTTGACGCCTACACCATTGGTATCCTCGCGGTTTGCAAAGGCTGTCTTCTGTTGCTTCAGCTTTCTGGTGTATTCAAGCTTGCGCCGAGCGGCGTCTTTGGCACGTGGATCTCCATCTTCCGAGAAAGCGCTCAAGTCAAGGACTTCAAACCCCAGCCTTGAAGGGTACACTCGGTCTTCCCTCAAGAATCCCTCAAGGTTGCCTCCATTTCGTCCATATTTGATCTGAAGATTACGCAACCTGATCCACTTCCCTGCTCTGACATGCCTCCGGAGATGGCTAGCATGGGGTTCATAACAAGTCAGTTGCAAGCATTGTTTCCCATACGGGCCAGGCCAGCCCTTGGTCGTCGTGTTTCCGAATCCCGATGTATACCCGTAGGGATCACCATCACGGCCAGAGTCAGCGTTTGAAGCGTCCCAGGAATGATGGAAGAAGTGCTTGTTCTCGGTGTAGTCGGTGACCCACATAGTAACTCTGTCGAGGAAGTCGTAAGGGTCTTTGACAACGTCGACAATTAGATCATAGAACCCGCCCTCGCCGACATCTTTTAGCAAACTAAACTTGTCTTTTATGTTGAGTGATGTGTTGGCTTGCTGCTCAAACACGTCTGGTTCAGGGAGATGGTCCTTGTTCAAAGCATGGTACATCCACGAGACATACTCGTGCTCCTTATCCTCAGGTTGCTTTGTGCTGGGTCCGACGGAGGGTTTAAGGGCACCTTTGGCTGATTTTGGTGGCATGGGAATTGCGGAGGCTGAGTATACGTATATATCGGTTGTTCGATTGCAGAGCAGTGAGACTCCAAGCCGATATTCTTGTACCTTTGCTGCTCTAAGGAGCACGACATCCCTGAAGCCCACTGTCGGCATTGATTTTTGAGGGTAGAACAAGTGTACTTCAAGTCCAGTGATCCCGTTTTGGACGGCAACTTCATCATCTGTGGATTTGTCGAAGATGGTTATGATGCATTTCCAATCTGTGTATGATGTTAGCGGGAGATGCTCTGCTCTTGTTGGTTGACTTCCATGGCGATTCGACCCACCTGAGCGCTTCGTTGCCATAGGAAGCTTCGCTTCCCGAACCAGACCAATTACGTTTATGTAATTGCCTACGACGACGCCCTCTCCGCTCAGTATATCTTGAATGCTTTTGAAGCCGGGGAGTAATGGCCTATTGGCCGAGACACTGCGAGTAGCAGAGCTTGGGGCTTCTCGGCTCGCCATTGCGTCCCTAGCTGCAATGCGTATGCATACGCATCCGTAATTAGACGACGATAAATCTTCAAGATGCTGGAAGTTAAGAGAAAGTAGAAGGCGGCGGCTCTAAGCGCAAAAACGGGCGGGCAGTCTATATGAAATGAACCGGCGCGACTTGACGCGTCTCAAGACACTTAAAGTAACTGTGGTGGGCGCGAGTTTGCCACGGGTCACGTGAGACTTCTTTGGTCCCCTCCCAAATGGCAGCTCGTCCCCTCCCCTCCCCTCCTTCCTTCCCCTCCCCAAGTCAGTTGTGCATAGGTTGGCCTACAAAACTACGTAGATGGTGGGGTAATTATCAACCGCAAAAAAGGATAGCCGTACGGCTAGAGACAGACATTGAAGACATGAGTTGCGGCATGTGAGAGAGAGAAAGAGAGAGGCAATGAGAGACATAAAGATAAGAAGAGGCTACTTTGGCATGCACTGGAGTAGGGAGGCCAACAAGCAATACCTTAGGTACCTTAGGTACCTACATGTCAACAGGTCAGGCAGGTGGTCTGTAGCTTGCATCAATTCAATTCAATGGCATGCCTGCTCAGTGTTTCTTTGCTTCTTTGTTTTCAATGCCTTCCCTCCAGACAATGTCTCCCAAGGTAAGCAAATATGTATGATTTGGCAAACTAGGAACTGTATCTTGCAGGTTTCTGCGAGCAGAACGAAAAAAAAAAGAATTCTTTTCAGAATACATAAGTAGATACCAACTAGACAGGCATGTGTAGCAAACGTTCGGGGTTTAAGTGCAATTCCTTTCGGTGCTGAGGCTGCTCGTTTTTTTTAAGTGCTCATAGTTACCTAACCAACCTTATTAGCTAGTGCTTGCAGCTGTTCTGAGATTTTCCATTTTCCCAGTGAACAGGCATCCGATCGATGACTGAGAAAGGATTCTTGCACCAGGTAACCTGAAAAAACCGCCCCCCAAAAGTCGGGCCTCTTGTTCTGGGTTCTTTGCCGCCCTCGCCCACGCCCACGCCCCCCTCACACACATTTCTAGTCCACATGAGTCTGTACAAAGTAGAAGACAGAAGAGACACACTCGCAGAGAGAGAGAGCCCTTCAGTGACACTACCAGACAGGCTACCCCCCTCCTCCCTCTGGTAATTCTACTTTTTTTTTTTAACCAGACACACATCCAATCTTGCGGCTCCATCAGCCTTTCCAGTACTTTCCTTTTTTTCTCCTCTTATTAAGAAGGTATCATAGTAGTACGTCGACCCCTCGTCACCTGCCAAGTTACGTATTTCTCTTCGTGACTGTCGAGATCTGGTCAATTTCCCAATCCATTTCTTTACCAGACCAACTCTACCTTAGCTACTTCGGTAAGGTAATCAAAACAAGAAAAAGGCGGGGTGTTTCCAGACGGACCCCTGGGGACTTTTACAACATACTTTGCCTGAGAAACCAAAACAAAATTCCCTTCTCATCATCACAACTCTCGCACCACCCATCTTCATCTTGCGAGCCACACACACCATCAACCAGATTGTTGTGCGCCCTCTTGAGAAACTACCGCAATCATGGCTGATCGGTACATCCCCGAGCATCGCCGAACTCAGTTCAAGGCGAAGAGCACCTTCAAACCTGAGGAACTGCGACGCCGCCGCGAGGAGCAGCAGGTCGAAATCCGAAAGGCCAAGAGAGAGGAGAACCTCGCAAAGCGCCGCGGTATCGGCACAGGTGAGAACCGTCCTGGTGCCTCTCTCGGCGCCGCCCCCGACAGCGACGATGATACTGCCCCCACTGAGAGTCAGGTATGTAAATTTTCCCTCTTCGCTCATTGCAGCATCTCCCATCAAAACGCACATTGTCCTTTTGCAATCTTCAGGGTCCGATCGGACTTCCACTTTTCCTGTCATGTTTGGCGCATCTGGCAACGGATGACACTTGCGCTTTCCATGATCATGCTGTTACCCCCGCAGCATATCCTTGCTTCTCTCACTGGACCTATCTACTACCCTGGCTTGACCGCCCATCTTCTTTGTATTGATTTTACTGGCCAGGCTAACATGTTGATTCTTGCGTAGCTCAACGAGGACCTTCCTCAAATGGTCCAAGGTGTTTTCTCGGAACAAATCGATCTCCAGATCCAAGCCACTACCAAATTCCGAAAACTGCTTTCCAAGGAGCGCAACCCCCCTATCGAGGAGGTTATCAAGACTGGCGTAGTGAGCCGGTTCGTCGAGTTCCTTCGATCTCCCCACACTCTGGTCCAATTCGAGGCAGCATGGGCCTTGACCAATATCGCCTCCGGCTCTGCCACGCAAACCCAAGTCGTTATTGAGGCAGGCGCGGTTCCCATCTTTGTCGAACTCCTGGCCAGCCCCGAGCCCGATGTTAGGGAGCAGGCCGTCTGGGCGCTTGGCAACATTGCCGGTGACAGCCCTACATGCCGAGACTACGTTCTGGGCTGCGGTGCTTTGAAGCCTCTGTTGAACCTTCTTGGCGACAGTCGCAAGCTCAGTATGCTTCGTAACGCGACCTGGACTCTGAGCAACTTTTGCAGGGGCAAGACCCCCCAGCCTGACTGGAGCACGGTAAGCCCCCCAGACGAATTACTTCCCGACAATGGATTTTCTAACTGTAATGGCCAGATTGCCCCCGCTCTGCCTGTTCTGGCCAAGCTCGTGTATTCTTTGGACGATGAAGTCCTGATCGATGCTTGCTGGGCTATTAGCTACCTCAGTGACGGATCCAATGATAAGATACAGGCCGTCATTGAAGCCGGCATTCCTCGTCGCCTGGTAGAGCTGCTCATGCATGCCTCCACCTCCGTCCAGACCCCCGCGCTGCGCTCTGTCGGCAACATTGTGACCGGAGACGATGTCCAGACCCAGGTTATTATTAACTGCGGTGCTCTGCCTTGCCTTTTGTCTCTCCTCAGCTCCAACAAGGACGGCATCAGGAAGGAAGCCTGCTGGACCATCTCCAACATCACTGCTGGCAACAGCCAGCAAATCCAGAGCGTGATTGATGCTAACATCATCCCGCCCTTGATCCATCTGCTCTCTAACGGCGACCTCAAGACAAGGAAGGAAGCTTGCTGGGCCATTAGTAACGCAACAAGCGGTGGTCTGCAAAAGCCTGAGCAGATCCGCTACCTGGTCGCCCAGAACTGCATCCGACCCCTGTGTGATCTTCTGGCCTGCCCGGACAATAAGATCATCCAGGTTGCTCTGGATGGTCTTGAGAACATTCTCAAGGTCGGTGATCTCGACAAGCAAGCGGCTGGTGAGGGTGCCGAGTCCATCAACCGATACGCCCTCTTCATTGAGGAGTGTGGAGGTATGGAGAAGATCCATGATTGCCAGAACAATGCCAACGAGGAGATCTACATGAAGTCGTACAACATCATTGAGAAGTACTTCTCGGACGAGGACGAGAATGCCGATGAGGCTATGGCCCCGCAGGCCCAGGGTGCCAACGGCACGTTTGGTTTCGGCACCAACGGTGCCCAAGGCGGTGGCTTCAACTTTGCCAACGGCAATGACTCGATGGATATGTAAGGCTCGGTTGAACCTTGGATATCTTCCTAGCCCCCCTTCGTGGCGGCCACGCTCACCGGCGCCGGCGGGGCCCCCAAAACCTGGCTGGTAGCGCCATGATGTTGCCCATGTACAAAAGTTGAGACTCGCGACACGACACAACACAACCCCCCCATAACCCCACCCCAGCATCACACAACACAGCACTTGTACCTCGATTGCGAGCAATCGTGTCGAGTTCGGAGAAAGAGAGAGCGGGCGCCCGAGGTGAGGGACGAGACCAGGCCCTTTTGGTAGCTTGAAAGCTCCAGCCCGGCAGAAGCGGCAACAAAGCGAGGACGAGAGCATGAATTAGTAATAGCAGAAGTAGCACGAGGGTCGTCAATGGTAGCTTGAAAGCTCCAACCCTCTGTTTTCACGAGATATGCGGCAATGTGGCTGGGAAGGCCCAGGTGGTGGCTATTGGCGGGACAATGACACGCGAGACAGCGAAGGCATGGGTCCCGCGGAGACATAGTCACTACCATATCGTGTTGGCTGCCATTTGTCCAGTGACGATGGCTATCTGTCTAGCCAACATGGTATTGAACAGCAATGGTGCGTTTTTCTTGTCTTGCCAAGTGGTTCGGACTAGAAGAAAGACGTTGCCCGGATTCAGATTCACGACAGGCTTCAGCACAAATCTAAAATGTAGCTTGTCCACCCCGACCAAAAACGAAGCTCATGCATTTATATCGTTGTATATGCCGCTTGTGAAATATTGCCCTTGACCTATCTATCTATCGCTCTATCTACCTCCAATTCATGCCATGTCTGTAGGGCCCGTTTCCGGTTCGAGTAAGTATCTGGAATAGCATGGACCCCGTCGCGACTCGCTACTCCTTGAGGCCTATGCTGGTTGTCGGTTGGTTACTACGATGTACTATTATTACTACTACTACTGTATTATTTGTTACCCCACGAAAAGGCCTGTGCACCCTTCCCCGCAGCATCGTGTCAGTCACCGGTCCATGTCACGGGGCCATGCACGCTTCGCTTCGCATTCCTTGCTGCATGCCGAGTGAGGTGAGGTACACCTTCTGTGGTACATGCATGCAATTCCTATTGGATTAGACCGAGTATTCCATGTCTCTAGATTTGTGGCAACGTATCGATGTTATTGCATCGATCAATACCATCTTGGTTGTTCACGAATGTCTCAGGGATGAGTCGTTGCTTAAAGGTAGGCGGTAACCTCAGGAGCAAGGGTAGGTAAAGTACCTTGGTGATCGACACCCTGATTAGTTTCATATTTTAGTCCAACGTTAGGTTAGCCGGTATTATCTGCTCGGTTGGGAACTTGACAGGGGCCAGAATCCAGAATCCAGAAAACAACCACAACATACAACATATTCTCCCAATGGGGCGTTTCTTCTCAACTTGCAGCTGGATGAAGAGTTAGAGAAACAAAATGACCCGCCCGCTCATGAGCTTGCTCGCCCTCGCTTACGCCACTCTGGGCTTGACACAGGCTGTCGTCGGCCCAGATGGCATCGATTACCATCATCTACCTAGAAAGCCCGTGTTCCCTGGCCCGTGGGACCGTTTCAACAAAGCACCCGCCGACAAGTCATACATCACGCCCGCTAGGGTTTGGAAGGTCGAGGGCAACGTGACGACAACCAGCAATGGCGGCATTCTCTCCGCCGATGGCAGCATTCTGATCGGCGAAGGCGGCCATATCACCCTCGAGTTTGAAGAAAACATATCCGGCCGGTACGTATGGCGCGCTTGTTTATTGATAATTACGTATGATAACTGATCATTTTTATCTATCCCATCCGTCTAGCGTATGCTTTCAAGTCGATAGTGTAACGGATGAGCCCGTTCTCATGCTCACTTACACCGAGTCTTCATTCTTTGTTGGTGAGCGGACAGATGCTACAAACGATGATTGGTGGGATTCTGCACTGGACTTCCACCCCGGCAAGAAAACGGGGAAGATGTGCGTTGGTGACGACTTCCTACGGGGCGGTTTCAAGTATCTCACCTTGTTCATTGACGACATTCCCGTCTTCGAAAGCCCTACGGCGCGGCGGCTCCGGAAGCTTTGGGCCACGATAGCCAGTACGACCCAGACATTGCTGGGCAAGGACCCAATCTCGCAACTTGTCGGCCAAGAAGAGAAGAGGCCATATTCCAAACCCTCCATCGCTATATCCCAGGTCTGGGTCAACTGCACTTCGTTTCCCTCTCAGCCGAACGGAAGGGCGTACTCGGGCTACTTCTACAGCTCCAACGATCTTATCAACCGCATATGGTATGCCGGCGCATACACCCTGCAGCTATCAACCATTGACCCCAAGGAGGGTTCTGCCTTGGTCCATGTCAACAGCTTCTTGACTCATCACGACTCCCCGCCGGGCTCGTGGTACTCAAACTTCACCGTCTCCCAAGGGACTGCCGTGACCACGGACGGTGCGAAGCGAGACCGCCTGGTATGGCCGGGCGACATGTATATCGCCATCCCCGGCATCGCCGTCTCGACCTACGACATGCTTGCAGTGCGCAACGCGCTGGATGTGGTGTTCTGGCGCCAATATTCAGACGGTCGATTGCCGTACGCCGGGCCACCCCTGAGCTATCACAACGAATTCAGCGATACCTATCACATGCACACTCTGCTGGGCACGTATGACTACGTCATGTACTCTGGCGATATCGACTGGCTGCGTGAGAAATGGCCCGATTACATGCGCGCATTCTATGTGAGCACCTCGAAAGTTGACTCGAAGAACCTGATGCACGTTACCTCCCCATTCGATTGGAACCGGCACGGCATGGGTGGCCACAACGTCGAAGCGTCGGCAATGCTACAAGTAGTGCTGAGGCGCACCATTGAGCTCTCGTCGTTCCTCGAATCTGACCCCCTCGTCGAAGTGCCCGACATCAATTACTTGCAGTCCTTAATCAAGCGCCTCGAGTCGGGCATCGAGGCTCTCTACTGCAACCACACCGGCCTGTACTCGGACAACCTTCAGGACCGCCACTGCTTCGGCGACGACCACTGCGACCCCCAGGACGGCAACTCCTGGGCCCTCATCGCGGGCATGGCCAAGACGTTCCCCGCGCAGCCCTACTCCGTTTCCGAGGGCCTCCGCGCCCGCTGGAATAAGTTCGGAGCCCCCGCCATCGAGTTCCCCAACGTCATGTCGCCCTTCTCGTCCTCGTTCGAGCTGCAGGCCCACTGCGCCGCGGGCAACCACGACGCCGCCGTCGAGCTCATGCTGCTCATGTGGGGCTACCTGCTCGAGGGCCCCGGCTTCACCAACAGCACGCTCGCCGAGGGTTTCCGCACCGATGGCTATGTCCATTACCCGGCCTACCCCATCCCCAGCCGCAACAGCCACGCCCACGGCTGGGCCGCGGGGCCCACGAGCACTCTGACCACGGGCATCCTGGGCATCCAGCTCCGCAGGCCCGGCGGCGACGAGTGGCGCGTCCGGCCTGTCCTGTCGTCGTGGCTGGGCTGGGCGCGTGGCGGCTTTGCTGTCGTGGCCGGCGAGTTCGAGGTCTTGATCTCGCGCGTCGCGTACCGCCGCGGGGGCCGGATCGCGGGCTTCGGCGAGGTCATGGTGGTGCGCGCGCCCGAGGGGACCAGAGGCCAGGTGGCCTGGGGCGACGAAGGCCAAGACGACGCATGGCAGGCGGACATGGTGGGCGGCCCTAAGCCAAGGGCCTGGGTTCGCATAAAGCACCTCAATTCGGCGAATCCATCGTCATCGGACGGCACGACCGAGACGACATACGACGAGATCAACTTGCACGAGGCCGCCGGGGCTGTCTGGCTGCAGAATGTGAAGGAGGATGACGAGCATTGGTATGACCAGGAGATTTTCTACAACGGCGGTGTCCTGGCCTACGATCACTCCTTCAAGGAGCCCGTCATGCAGGAGCGAGCGCCGGGGGTCGTTGACATGGCCGCCCTGGAGATTGGGTACGTGAAACCTATCCAGCAGATGTGGGCAGACGGCGACTTTGATCTAGATGGAGGGGCAGGAGATCTATAGATCTGATAGATAGATCAAAGTAGACTAGAGCCGCTAAGAATGTGACATGTGTTTGTTGGTTTCTTTACTTGACAGCTTGCATATGTTCCATTGGTAAGTGCTCATCAAATTTAGCACTTACACTCTGTAATAACTTTCACCAGCTAAACGGACGGTTTGTCGTGTACAACAGGAAACGGCATCGCTTGATTCTCATGCAGGTTTTATGTAATAGTTCTAGGTAATCGTAGTCTTGCTTCGCTTAGAGGTTGCGTACAACAGACAGCAAGCATTCAGTGCCCCTAACGGAACCCACAGACGAGATGAAAAATATTTACCACCAACAGACACGCAAGGGGGGGTATAATAGCAAAAGCATTTTTAAAAATCATCCATGCCGTACTCCGATTTTCCATGCAAGCCCACACCATGCAATTTCTCTATCAGAGCGAAAACAGACGCTGTTTGTCCTTTCCGTACCGCCTCACCGTACCATATGCCATGCCGTGCCATGCATTCTGCATAGATAACCAACAACCTCTATGGTAACCTATCTCTACCTCGACCAACGCCTGGTTTAGTCGGAATCGTCAACGTTGACCACCTCGGGGGACTTCTTCTTTGGTAACGGCGTTGCCGCGATAACCCTTTCGTTTTGTTGCAGGCCACCGATCCGCGCTCGCTTATGTGAAAAGAAGGGGCTCTCGCGAGCTGTTTCTTTTGGATGCTTTTGTGCCGAGCGATTCGCTGCCTCTTGCTTCTGTCGCTCTTTTTGCTGCCTCTCAAAGTGTCCTCTCGATGGAATCACGACTTCAATGTCGGATTTGGTCTTGGTAGGAGCAGTTTCAGAGCCCCCATCAGCTACGTCGTAATCATCCACAACGATCGGGTTGTCGGCTGGACTGCGGATTGGGGTTTCCGGGAGAAGAGGCAACATGCGTCTCTCGACATCAGACTCCGTGACATAATCATTTGACGCTTGTCTAGCAGTTTCCTGTGGGGATCCGCTCTTGGTACCGTTGTCTGAAAACATGGCCTGGGGAGTTTCCATATCTAAGTCGGTAGGAACAGATGATGAACGATCCGACATGCCTGGCGACGCGGCTGGTCGGACCGGTGTTATCGTGTTCTCAAGAATGGTAACGTCTTCTGTCTTTGGTGCAGTGGTGAGGGGGGATGCAATCTCGGGGCCTTCGACGCTTTCTTGTACCAAGACCACAGGAGATGGGCTGTTTACCATGCTTTTCTCAACAGCTGGCTTGCCTGGAGATATAGACGATTGGACAGCCCCAGATGGTATCATCTGCGCGGATTCCGGTGCCTCGTTGACCTCACTGGAGGGTGGTCGACTCTGCCTGTTCCTCTTAATGCGGGCAGCCTCCTTTTTGGCTTTCACACGCTCATCTTCACGTGATATTTGTTCCTTCTGTAATGTGAATAGCAGCGTTCTAATATCATTTCGCAGTGTCGGAGCATCGATATCCCACTCAATATTCTCATGGAGTAATAAGGTGCGGATGAAAGCATCAGGATTGTCCAGGAATCGAACCACATAGCCAAGAAGATAGACGCCACAGTCGCAGTAGTTTTTCTGAGTCGGAATGCCCTTAGCTGTCATTGTCAGAGATCCAGGGTCAGGCATGTCGGCGCCTTTCTTGTCTCTCAGTTCCCTGACCAGGTAATCCTTGAGATTCCGGCATGCCGGAGAGTGCCCAGATCCCAGAGAATCCAACGTGATAATCTTTGGTTCGTCTGGGCTGTGCTTCTTCCCACGAGGATTGCCCTTATTGGGAGGTTTCTTGGGCCCTACACCCATCGCTAACAATGGTTCCCCCGTCTTTTCATCACTCCGGACCAGGCCTTTGGCATCTCCAGTATTGTCCGATGGTCCGTTCACAGCTAATCGGGGATCTGAATCCAATTGTTCGAGTGACATATGGCTGATCCCATCGGTGACCTCGACAGCGGTACTTCCAAGCGATGTTGCATTCTGCTCTGTGTCCTGCTTGTCCGCCAAATCACCCGGTTTGTCTGCCGAAACCTCTGTGTGGGCGACGCTCGCGTCAACAGCAGGCAACTTGCGTGCCGTCGTGTCTAACTTGGGCGCATTGTAGATAATGGCAATGTACCAATGAGAAAACTCATTGATTGGGACCACAATGAAGTCTTTCTTGAACAAGTCAACCTTAGATGTCCAGGCTTTGACGCTGTCGTAGTTGATACCAGGACTGCCTTTCGTAGGTTTCAATTTCTCATAGAAGAAAGTGTTGTGGAAGTAAATACGCTCGGCAATGTCTGGACGCCGTCGTTCTAGATCATGCTGGAGGTAGCGCAAGTAGAAGATGATCAGGTTATCGTTCAGAAGCTGTCCCTCATCAAGACGAACTATATCACCCTGATCGACAGTGGCCCGGTTCTTGCCAGCCGGGGGGAAGATCAAAGAATCTCGCCACTGGGAGGGCCAACCTGGATTCTTCTCAGTCCACAAATCAGGTGGCGGCGGACTTGGTGACTGGATCTTCCGTTTCGCACGTGTCTGACGAATGACTGGACTCTGCGGTTTTTCCGAGTCTACAACTTCGATATGCTGCTGGGACATGGAGGGGTGCATGTCGTCCTTGATCCTCAGTCTTGCTCGAGTTGTATCGGGACTGGTTAATGTCTGTGTAAGTTTCAGCTTCGGCTTCGACTGCTGCTGTTTACGCTTCTCCTGGTTATGTTCTACAAGGCGTAGATCGTCAGGCAGACCGGACTTCTGTACATCCGCATCTCTGATAACAGAACCTCGCTTCGCTTTGGGCACAAGGTTGTCCATCTCTCTTTCTAACTTTTCGCCCGGCAATTTATCTACCTCCAGTGGAAAGGGCTCTTCGCGAGGCATATGAACCCATTTTAGAAAAGATTGAACATCCCTCGGAGATTCGAACTCGATGTGCAACTTTGCCCCAGCACTGTGGGCAGGGTCGGTAGATCGAAGAATGGATACAATAGAATGCTTCCCCTCCTGCGGGATATGGATCCTTGTGATCTTATTCAAGTTTACGTCGAGATATGCAAGTTTTCCCAGTATGTTTCCTTGTTCGTCAGTCGGATGCAGTATATGGCTAACCTCGTGGACATGGAGAACGCATGGCAGATACAGGTCGCTGCCGTCTGGTGAAGGGTACGCATAGTTACCCGAGACTGCTCGCTTGACCTTCAGCCCCGCTGTGGTGACGATTTGTCTTGCTTTGGTCATAGAAACCATCGTCTTGTTTTTGGTAGGTGACTGTCGAGTTACTTGGCTTGAGTTACGACCCAGCCTAACAGGAGCGATATGGCCTCGTTGTGATTCACCTGATGATGATAGGTCCGTGGCGAGTCTCTTATTAGTCGGGCGGGCCTTCTTCAAGGTAGGGCTGCCTCCTGCCAGCTCGTCCACATCTTGCGATCTTGTGCGTTTCCTGAACATCTTGAAAGCAGTTCTGGTGTGGACAGAATCGTGGTTGGCAAGAATTCGTTTTGGGGTGCCCTTGCTCTTGCTCATGAAACGATGGGCCAGTTCATCTGACTCGATATTCGATTGTTCCTGCTTTCTGGGTTGAACCAAATCAATGGGATCTTCGCTGCCACCATCATCGACAAGATCAATGACAACGTTTTCTTGGCGTTTCCCATTTTTTATTCTGCGCTCTCCCAACACCGGAGATGGGGGATGGATAAGGCGTTCCACTCTCTCGAATTCTGTTACATGCGGCTGGATGGCGTCGGGCGATAGGTTACCACGGAAATCGTGCGTTTGTGGTGTTGTGGGCTCAGATATATCGTCTCGCAACATGAAGGACGAGTTTGAATAAGGCACAGGGCGGTGCTCTTCACTCCCGTCGTTCTTCTGATGATTGTTCTCTTCGAGCCTCGGGCGTTTGGAAGGTGGCGGGTCTGTCGTTTCCTGAATCGGTCGAGTTGTTGGGGAAGAGGCCACGCTCGAGTTGTTCCTGTCTAAGGTGTTTACTGGCGTAGGACCGCCAAGGCATTTCAACTTGGTCTGGGGTTTCTTCAGCAGCTTTTCCATATGAACTGCGCTCGCGACCAGACTTACCCATATATTCTTCGCCGTGTTCATCTTGGCGTTCCCCTCGGGCCTGGGTCTGTATCAGCCTCTGTATCAAGCACTTGCACAGTCCATGCATACCTGACAGACCCTCGAGGCGAGCTTAGATCAAGATATCGCCGATACGGATCGTCCCTGAACGACCGTCAGAATGCATGTACCACAAGTGAATAAACGGCTGCCGAACCATGTCCTGTGCGCATCGTTCCCTGGCCCGGATTTGCTGCTGGCGAAGGTTTCGGGGGTAGAAATGTTGACCTTCTCCGTGGCTGTTCGCAAGTCTTCTGGCGGCGGAGATGGAGAGGGTGTTGCATGCTCTTCGATGGGTCTGCAAAAGTCAGCAGCCAAACCTGGCTGGCACGAAATTGAGCCAAGTTGATGCGCCAAAAAGAAAGACCAATTCAAGGGCCTAGCAAGTAGGCCCAGAACTTTGTTCAGGTAGTAGAACAAACAAGAGAAATAATCGCTAACAGAACAAATCCGAGAGGAGGCAGGATGACGAAATGTGCAATGGATTGGAAATATTAGGTGCAAAAACCACCCAGATCTTCATCGCTGAGACAGGGCTGCAGTGCCTAAAGGTCTGGTAGGTGTAGGTACAAGGTAGTGTAGGTTAAATGAATAGGTGCAGGTACTGCTCCAAACTTTTGGTCGGACTCTCGCAGCCTTGCCCTCCAACTCCACTGATTCGACTCTTCTAAGGACCCTAGAGTCCCGGTTACCCCGCTGATGGCTGGTGCTGCTAAGGGACTGCCAGGTACAAATTGGTGGGCGGTTGTTGCTAAGGTGAGGTACTACCTACCTACGTACACACCACTCCATGTGCAACATACAACGCGACCGAAAAACTCCATCTGGTACTGGACATGAGGCTTCACGAGAGTGCCTTCTCCCCATACCCAGGAGATGAGCTACTGCCAATATGAGATCCGGTGAAGAGTCAGAGGGCCACCTCGCCCGAGCTGAAATGCGTATGCGATAGGGTATGAACAAAGAGGGCAGCAGTGAAAACAGCAAAAAGCTCACTTACCCTTCGTCGTCCATCTTAAACTGATTAATGTCGCTGGCTTTGCAGCACAAGTCTCGCTATTGGAGATGACGTCTCGTGCGGGTATAATTCTCCGTTTGGCGAAGTTGTATCAAAGAATCGATGAGTCGCAAGCTCACTGTCGGCATAGTTGCACACTCCTACGGCATCTTTCTTCTCCTTGGGAAGTGTGTCACGAACAGGTGTTGGATCTGTTCCTCACAAATTTACACATAAAATGGGAATAATTGTTAACAATGCCAGCATCGCTGACGAAACCAAGTACCAGGTAGGTGAACCAGTCGTGTCATCCCCAGGTATGCCGACGAATGTTTGAATGAAATGGTCAAAGAGGTATGCATTTACTGCATGGATTTATCCTGATGTCAGGAAGGAGGTTGCAGACGCGCTTGGTCCCGCGTGCGCTTGCCATAACACGTATGACAGGGCTGCCATGCCTGCATGTTCATCTTGGATCTACATCAATGTGTTTGAAGGCACACTGCTTCCTTCTTACTTCCAGCCTCACTTGCTCCAGGCTAACCACCTGATCAAGCAATGGCCCTTCGCCATGAAAGGGACATACAGAGCATGCATCCCCACAAAAGAGACGGCGAATGGGAAAGGGGTCTTCCAAATCCACTCATTATAATATATAATTATATATTACTTGTTTACTGTGCTTTACTCCTTGTATACACCACCAGTTTTGCATTGCATCGTCATCCACTATCCAACGAAAACCCCTCCCAAAAAGTTGAACTTGCTCCTCGGTCGCAGTAATCGAACCCGCCCCCGTTTCTCAAGCTTTGCGACGAGCTTGTTGCTGCATGCTCACTAGCTTAGACGAACCCTTTATCGTATAGACACTCAATCGATCAGGGCCACCACACAGCTCCTTTACATTTCCCGCGCAGACCATGGAGCAGTCGTATGTTTCTGCTGGTACCGAGCCTTCTGTGAAGCTGTTGCCACAATAGCACTCCCGAGAATACTCGGTGCCAAAATAAGTGTAGCCATCACAGAAGGCCGCGCATGTTTCAAGCGTCATGTTGTTGCTGACGGTCCGGTTGGCGTTCAGTGCCCGGGACATGGTGCCCTCCGTCTGGCACCCATACGAGTTGTACTTGCCTACGATCGGCGGCTGCATGGGGCCCGTCGTCGTGTTGGAGAAGTAGACATCGAGCCGAAGGCCGGCACCACAGTAGGTGGTTTTGTTGCCCGCGCAAGCCATACTACAGTCGGACATCTGCGCGGGCGCGCTGGTCGTGTCAAGCATGTTGCCGCAGTAGCATTCGCGTCCGTACTCGGTCCCAAAATAGTGGTAGTTGCCGCAAAACTTGGCACAGATATCGGGGGTCATGGTATCGACGGCCATGCTTTGCGAGCTCAATGCGCGGCGGTCATCCGTGGCTTCTTTGTAGCAGCCGACCAGCGAGTACGTGCCCACCTGCATTTTCTGCGTGGGGGTGGCAGCGGCCGAACTGCTCGTGGTGGACGTGGTAGCAGGAGTAGCAATTGCCGTGCTGGATATCTGTGTGGAACTCCTGATACTCGTGGGAGACGATTGGGACGTACTGGGCGGCGCCTGAGTGCTGGAGCTTGTGGTGCTCGACATACTGGTTGAGCTTGTGGCACTGGAGGATCCCGAACTCGGCATGCTTGAGCTGGCACTCGCGCTACTGCTCGTACTGGAAGATGTGGGAGTAACCGGAGACGAGGAGTTGCCTGGCATGCCACATCTTAATGATGGTAGCTTGGAGAACGGGCGGCATGTTCCATTCAGCTCGAATGCGTTGTTAAAGGCGTCCATAATGGCTGTTGAGCCACTGCCACTTGTGACATCAATCTTGGCTGTGTAGGCCAGAGCCCCGGTGACGTTATAGTTGGCTGTGTAGAACGTGTACATTCCCACACAGTCTCCCACAGCCATGGTCATACTATTATTCACCAGGGTGGCGACCGGATAGATACTTGGCATCTGGTTGGTGACCGATAACGACACAGGGAGGGATCCGAGGTCATTTCGAACTGCCGCAGTAACGGTGAGCTGCCCAGAGGTTTGCAAGAAACAGCTCTGGGGCTTTTGCAGCAAGATTCCATCAGTAATAGTGTAAGAAGCGCCATTGTTGTCGAAAGATAACGTGGTGCCGTTGGCGAGGTTCAGGGCCACCGTAAACGATGAGATGCCGGTCGCCACTGGTATTGTGGTCGTAAACGGAAACCAGAAGAACGTGTCATCGAAGCCTTGCGTGACACCATTTCCCTTCACAGTCGTAGAGCAACCGGTAGAACCGCACGCATTACCACCATTTCGATCCTGATACGTCAGCGTCAGGCTGTTGATCGACGATACTGGCAGGTTCGTCGTTCGGACACGTATCGAGCCAGTCAGTGTCATGGTAGACGCATAATCGTCCAGTGTAAGCTGAATGCCGACTGGTTTGACGAAGTAGGGTAGGATCGGATCAGTCAAAACAACACCTGGAGGCACCACTTCGATCATCTGCTGCAAGACTTGCTGGCAAGTTGATTGAAAAGAGGCTGGATCTGCCATAGCGCTCACTGTCTGGTTCTGGTCTGACATGAATATACGTCCATCGGAATTCTTAACCGGAACTCGACCGACCACGAGTGGGTTAATGGTGGTGTTGTTCAGGTATTCAGTCACCACCCTGTTGTCGAACCCTGCCACGGTTGAGTCGAAAGCCATCTCCCCATTGACCGTTCCATCTGGCACGATGTCGCTGAACTCAGGAGAATGGACACCGCCTAAGGTATGTCCACAAGCGACAACCTGAATCATCGCTGTGTTGTTGAAGTTCAAGCGTTGGAACTGGCTTTGGAATGTGAATAGGCTATTCTGCGGCTGCGGGACCTGGCCCTGGGGCGCAGGCATTGTTGCATCAATCCTGCCCCCGCGGATAGGGACCGCCAGGCCTCCGCATGACCTGACGGCATAATACAGCCCAAGGGCGATAAGATCTGCCACGCCCGATCGACTGGTGTAATAGGGTGAGTAGAACTGTAAAGACGTGTTAAACCCAGGTCCGGTGTTCTCTGGCCTTCCTGTCTCGAATTGCAAAGACCCATCCAGGCCCCCTGTTCCAAAATAGGTATTTGCTGTCGCCATATCGTGGAACGCAGTCCGAAGCCATTCGGCGGCATTCTGTCGACCGGGTCCTGCTGCCTCGCTCGAGCAAGGAATCACAGTACCGCCAAATCCGCGGCTGTTCAAGGACTGCACCTGGTACATGATCTCCTCTAATTCGTCGTTTTGGGATGGCCATGTTGGGTCGGCATAGGCACTCAGAAAGAGCAAGGAGCTCGCGACACAGCTTGAAAGCCACATCTTGAGCAGCTGTTAGCTTCTAAAAGAGGGGATGAGGCGAGTGTGGTTGAGAAGGAGTAGCTTGGCTATCACTCCCAGCCAGTACGCGTGCTCGTGGTACACAAACAGGACGATATCGACAGCGGATCGATGTTCAAATAGAGTCACGAAGACCACCCTGAGGGAAGCCGCCGGCCACGTTGGCGCATGCATGTTCTTGTGGTCCAGCCCATGTTCGTGCATTCCATCTTGCTGGCGCCCTCCTATCATACCAAGTTCCACTCCCCACTAGCACGAGTTGGTTCTCTCCCCTGAGCGGAAGTAAACTTCGAGGATGGCTGGTAAAGGAGAGAAATTGGTATGTGTTTATCACGATGATTTCACCAAAGTTTGTTGGTCATTATTGATGAGTGGACTAGCAGATCTAGTCACCAGAAGTGCGCCCTGGGCATCTCGAAATTTGCTTGGCGCGTGGCACTGAAGAGCTGCTGGTGACGACAAGCATCGTTCTAGTCACTGGTTTCCCGGGGCGTCATAGCAGACAGATGAGTATACTCTCTTTCGCCCTGTCACGCACAGAAGTGCCCTGGGGCGTGGATGTTGTCTCGGTTCCGCGATGAACACTGCGAAGATGTCAGGTCTATACTTCCTGAAATGTATTGTTAATTCCTTATATAGAGTCTCAGTTTGAGACTTTAGGACGGTATAACCAGTCCCAAATGAGAATATCACTAACTTACCGCGTCCGGCTTCCACATATCTGCGTGAATGTCATAGAGATTCTTGAAATCAAGCCCAATCTATCGGAAGCAGACTACACAGTATATTGCAGGGTAACTTGCGCCTAGGTAGGTCGGCCCCTGATTTCACTTGTACATCTCCGGGGGTATGGAGACACGGTGCTGGGACGACTTACCTTACTCCGCGTCTAAACTAAACAAGCTGTCGTATTACTATATTACAGCCATTCTGATGGCCTGCATCCTAACAGCGTAAGCGTGGTTTAAGGTTGTCTGGCGTGACAGGCTCTGAATGTGGCGGCAACACTTGAAGTCAGTGTGCCGAAATATGAGGTTAGAACAATAATGGTTTTCGCCGCGTCGTCCCCTGAACGCCACAATATCGCTCCACTGCAGCAGCATGCTATTTGCCACGGCAAGAGATACCCGATCAAATGCTTGGCCGAAAACGAAGGCCCTTAGCTGGAGGTCATCATGGCTTGGTCGGCTATTCATCAACCGACCAAATCTACTCAGACCGAGAGCCGTAGTTTCCGGAGAGAGCCTAGCTTAGAAATCCCTGGAAACTCAATCTTTCACAGGCAGGAAAACATTAACGTATACACAAGGTCCAAGTGGCATATCTTGCAGCAAAGCTCCTCTTAGTGAATGTAAGTATATTTGCCTCAGGTAGCCGAGAATCCGAAATATATAGCCAGAAGTGCTTGTAATATTCACGTACATATGAAGGTAGCTAGTAAAGATGGAGGAACTAGAGCACTTGAAACCAGTTTAAGGTATGTGAAATGTATTCAAAGTGACAAGACGGGCTCTTTGGGAAATTATGTATATTGATACCAGCCAAAGGTCGTTCGATCAACTCCGACGATGCAAAAGGAAGCAAGAGATATGTTTCCACATGAAGCAAATAGAGAAACGCATCATTCCATGTCTGAGCTTCCAAGGTAACCAACCTGTCACTAGTTTATACACCGATGGCAACCCAATTTTCCATCGATTGTTGCAGCGTACTGAAACCTGCCGGGAATCTTTCTTCTCACTTTCTTCCACTTTTTATTCAGTCGATGCCGACAGTGCAATTGTGACAGTTTACCTGTGCTATTCAAGTCCATGAAATTGTAGAATTTAACCAAGTTTTGATGTCTTCTTGCTCGATGGTACAGAAAATAACAAGGTGGAACCAATAGCATACATGGAGGTCTGGACCGGCTGACTGGGTAGGCTCTGAGCCGGGCGAATATGTATGTAAATATTTGTCTACATACATAGTTATTACCAGCATGATTCCATTATTCCATGAATCAAATTGTTCAAATTCTTCCCAGATGATATGAACTGCAAGTGTTGGAGGGCAAAAGGGTTGACCAGTTTATTCATCTAACTCGGAGAATGACTAAGCAGCATGAATATTCTTCTAGGTGGTCTATGCACTTAGCCGTTATCCCCAGCTGGGAATAGTGGGTCTGGCACTTACCCGCTTCCAACCCTGCTGCCCTCCCACAAGTGCAAAATTCGGGCTTTGTGTGCGTGCGATTGCAGATTTCTCGACTTTCTGCTTACCAGATCCTCCACCAGGAAAAAAAAAGTCGACTTCACGTTCCGAAGACGACTACTAACCCCAACAGCCCAACCCGCCGTCGAGGTAAGTCTTTGCAATTTGCTTTGCTGGCTCGCGCCTTTGATTGATATCGATTTTGTGTTTGGCTTGTGCCGATGGTCATTGAGATTTATTCGTCAATTTGAATAATTCGCAACTAACAATTTCGCCAAAACAGACCTCACCACCCGACGCCAAAATGTCTCGACCGACCGTCACCATCATCGGCAAGGACGGTGCTCCCTCGGGAGCCACCCACCCTATGCCTACCGTCTTCACCTCGCCTATCCGCCCTGATATCGTTCAGCAGGTGCACACCGGTATGGCCAAGAACAAGCGCCAGCCTTACGCCGTCAGCGAGAAGGCCGGTCACCAGACCTCTGCCGAGTCTTGGGGTACTGGTCGTGCTGTTGCCCGTATTCCTCGTGTTTCGGGTGGTGGTACTCACCGTGCTGGTCAGGCCGCTTTCGGTAACATGTGCCGATCCGGTCGCATGTTCGCCCCTACCAAGATCTGGCGCAAGTGGCACATCAAGATCAACCAGGGCCAGAAGTGAGTTTTAGATGGATTCAACCTCATAAAGTGGTCAATTACTAACGTTCCGTTCTCCGCAAAGGCGTTTCGCTACTGCCTCCGCTCTGGCTGCTTCTGCCGTCACCCCTCTGCTGCTCGCCCGTGGCCACCAGATCTCCTCCGTCCCCGAGGTTCCCCTGGTTATCGACTCTTCCATCTTCGAGGGTGCCGCTGCCGCCAAGACCGCTGCCGCCTTCAAGATCCTGACTTCCGTTGGTGCTGGTGCCGATGTGCTCAAGGCCAAGAAGTCCAAGAAGCTCCGAGCTGGTAAGGGTAAGATGAGAGGCCGACGTCACACTCAGCGCCGCGGTCCCCTTGTCATCTACGACTCCGCCGTTGATGGCAAGGACCTCGTCAAGGGCTTCCGCAACATGCCCGGCTGCGAGACCTGCGATGTCTACTCCCTCAACCTCCTCCAGCTCGCCCCCGGTGGTCACCTCGGCCGTTTCATCGTCTGGACCTCCGCCGCCTTCAAGGCCCTCGACAACATCTACGGCACCACCACCACGCCCTCCGAGCTGAAGAAGGACTTCCTTCTGCCCTCCAACCTGGTTTCCAACGCCGATCTCACCCGTCTGATCAACAGCTCCGAAATCCAGAGCGTCCTGCGCGCCCCCAAGGGTGGTGCCGTTACCAAGCGTGCCCACGTCCAGAAGAAGAACCCTCTGCGCAACAAGCAGGTCATGCTGCGCCTCAACCCTTACCACGCTACCTTCGTCAAGGAGAAGCTGGGTGAGGAGAAGGCTCCTGCTGGCAAGCCCAAGCCTACGGCTGCTCTGTTCAAGGAGGTTGTCAACCAGGATTAAGCGAGTTCAATGCTTGGTGAGCAGCATTGTCATTTTCAGGGAATGGGTTATGGGTTCGTTTATTACTGAGGCGTATCGGCTCGGTTTACGAGTACATCAATGATGATTTTCATAAGGGTCTAATTTGCCCTCCACTTAAGGGGAATGAATTGACTGTGATCATGACTAATTCATAAAATGTTCGATGCTGCACTGCCTTCGTCTGGTGGCCTTTGCTATTGATCTTATTATTAAATGCTATGACAGCGGGCAGAGCTGCGGTAGTAGATTGTGATGCCATATCAACGTCGTCACTTGTCCATATTGAGCCTGGCAACTTTCCAATGTCAGCACCATTTAGTATCTGACTGCAATAAGGGAAACGGTATATTTTAATCGGTGCTCAAGCTCAACATATTATTGACATCGGCCAGGACAAAACCCTCGTATTCGTTCCCAGCCTAGTCTTTCCATTGGCCTGGGTCAAGGGAATGTCGGGTAATACTATGTAGTAGGATGATATGTTGTACTACCAAAGAGCATGAATCGTGCGTTGCCCGGACCGTGTCAATGAAGAGACGAACTCGCTCCTCTTCAAAAGTGGCTGTTGCCCTCCTCTAACTGTTTCTTACTTTAGTGATGATGCTATCTTACAACCATATGTTGTGCCAACTTGATGTTCTTATTATCGGCATGGTTCTCAAAGTATCTAAGGTCGTTTCACATAAGTAATCATTTGCACATTTAGCAGCCCATGTAGGCTCCCATGTTTGTCAGGCCGTCTTGGCCTTCAAGCCCCTGCTCACTCGCGGTGTTGGCTTCATCAAGAAGGTCCTCGAGCTCCTTGACCTTCTTGATACGGAAGAAGCGGTGGATGCCCTGGGCGAGGCGCCGGGAACACTTTTCGATGTTCTCGTCGCTCTCGGCCGCGAAGCACAGGCGGTAGTACGCCCAGCCCCGCTCCTCGGCGATCTGCGGCGTGGTGCTGAACATGAGACCCGGCGACACGAGGACGAGGTAGGGTTTGTGGGTAAGGAAGATCATAAGGGCCGTGGTCAATGCCCGACCGTTGAGCGGCGCGCCGTTGGACCCAGGCGCCTGCCACAGCGGGTGCTGCTCGAAGCGCATCCGCATCCACAGGAACATACCGCCGCGCGGCCAGTCGAAGTCGTACAGCTGCGTCTTGGTGATGACGCCCCAGTCGGCGTCGGACGGGCGGATGGGCGTCGACTGCTTGATCTGGTAGGCGTTCTCCTCGAGGATGGTGCACATACAGTTCATGCGGCGCTCGTACTCGCCGCGCAGGCCGGACAGCCAGCGCACCCAGCCGTCCGTCTGCCAGCCGCTGAACGCCGCCTTCTCGCGGTTCGAGCGCAGCGCCGAGAAGAGGCTCATGGCGGCGCTGCCCTCCTCGGTCTGCTGCGGGCCCATGATGGTCTGTGCAATCATGGCCTGCACGAAGCCGGACGGCTGCTGCGTGCCGGACTCGCTGATGCGGAGGATCCTCTCCGCGATCTCGGGCGCTGCTGTGACCCAGCCCAGACGGCAGCCGGGCGCGACGGTCTTGGAGAAGGTGTCCAGGCGGACGACGCGGCCATCGGTGTCAACGTTCAAGAACGAAGGCACGAGGGAGTCCAAAAATTCATATCCGGACTTCTTCTCTAGTGTGTTGGCGTTTTTAGGTTCCGGGATAGGCAAGCCACGGGCCTTAGCTTCGTTAAGCTCGGCCGAAGGGTATTGCAGATACCAGTATGGATCGTCCTCGACAATGATAACGTCGTACTTGCTACAGACAGCATAAATCTCTTTCCGGCGTTCTAGGGACAAGACACCACTTGTCGGGTTGTGGCCCATCCTATCGACGTGTCAGTCCATTGGATGTGTGGGTATGAAGTTGGTCCGAACTGGTCCAATGCTAGACTTGAGACCAGCGCACATGGTTCGACTTACGTGACAGTGTACATGAGATGAGGCCTTTTCCCTTTGGTTTCATCCCAATTCGCAAGGACATCTTCCAGTCCACCCGGCCCCTCGGTCGTCATGCCTTCGCCGTCCATTTCCACGGGCGCTACGTTCAACCCCCGGGGCAAGGCCTGGCTGAGGACGTTGGCGTACATGAAGACTTCGGACAGCAGGCCCTGGCGTTCACTGACGGGGTTCTTCCCCTCGACCCATATGTTGGTGAAGAGCTCGAGCGCCTTGGACATGCCGTCGGTGGAGCCGACCGTCATGACGACTTCGGGTCCGCCCTCATACGGCACGTTCGGGTGCAGGTTCTCGCGCGTGAACTGCCGGACGAAGGAGAGCAGGGCCGGATAGCCATTGGCCTGGCCGTACTGCAGCGCCGTCGTCAGGTCGACTTTCTTGAGCGGGTTGCTGCCCGCGACGCCGTCGTGCGGCACCACGACGTGCTCCGGCGCCGCACGGGGGTCCGGAGACTTGTTCTTCGGGGGCGGCGGCGGGGGCGACGAAAGCGACGTCGAGGCCAGCTGGGAGGCGAGGGCGGAGTCTGCTCCGGGACGGTTCGAAGTGGGCGTCCAGCGCTCGGGCTTGGCGGTTTGCGCCTCGAGGGTATCGTACGGGAAGAATTGAGGATGAGGGAGACCTATGAGTGGAGGTGGGAAATTGCCCGATATTATTAGCCTCGACTGACTGATACATGTGATGAGCTAGAAGAGAACGGCTACGAACCACCGGCGAGCTGGCCAATGCCGGGAATCAAAAAGTACTTGTAGTACTCCTTCATCTTACTGGGCGTACGGGCCAGCGTCACGTCCGAGAAATGATGGCTCATGTCCTTGGGCCGCGGCTTCGCCATCCTAGTACTCTCCTGGGAGGAGTCCATGATGAATAGCTAGTTGTTGTCTACCGCCGCTAGGGACGTATACTATTCCTCTCACTAGCAGTGCTGGATGGATGGCAATCTGAATGGTCGCGATGGATATTTGGACGATGATGCGAAAGACGGAATATGGGGAAATAGAAAGCTAAAACGTCACAGGTGCGGTGAAGGCG
This sequence comes from Apiospora malaysiana, assembly GCA_006508115.1. Classification (NCBI taxonomy): domain Eukaryota; kingdom Fungi; phylum Ascomycota; class Sordariomycetes; order Amphisphaeriales; family Apiosporaceae; genus Apiospora; species Apiospora malaysiana. The sequence goes on along the minus strand of QUSE01000004.1, from coordinate 1,487,929 downwards.
GAGAAGACGTGGAATCTATTACGGTAGATGTGATAGATAAGCATCAATGGCCTACATGCCGTGCTCAATGGCGACATGGATCAGTCTGGGAGAGCGCTTCCATATCGAAGGATCATAATGTAGGACAACCTTGCCCAACAAGCCGAAGCCGAGGGGTGGAAAGCTTACAAATGCACGGCGATAGGCGACCCGGGACTGGCAGGCGTCTACGAAGGATACCAGTACACGATAGACACAGATGTGCGATAAGGAATCTGGGCCCGGAAGCCGGGAGCCTATCATTTAGATGTGAGCGGAGCTTGGCATCCCTGCGACTTATGTAAGTGGTCCTCCCCTTGTTAATGAGTTGTCACAGACAAAGACAGGCAGACAGGCGGCCAGGAAGCTGATAGCAGGGATCCTGCATCATCTCGAAATCCATATGTCTACTTCACATAAAGAGTGTTGGTTCACACCCTTTACACTTTACAACAAATCGACTATACTCTGTCAACCAATGCTGGACCGCCAACACTAGACCGCCATTGTTGTATCTTTGTTCTTCTCTTTAGCCTTTAAAAACTGAGAGTCCAAACGTACCTATTTGCATGACAGAAGACAAGGCGGCTGGCCTTGTTCTAGGTACCCAACGCTTGTCACCCGAGCAGAGAGACATCTGGGCTGCCGACAGCCAGGCTTAAGGTCGCACATAGCCGTGCTTATTTCATACCTAGGTACACCATTGTCAAAACTTGTCATCCAGTGCCTTGCATATGTTTGAGTCTCTTGTGCCTAATAATAAAGACGAAAATGCTCCATGAGAAGTGTCGTCGTTTCAGTGGGGCAAGGACGGGGGAGAGCTTACAAAGAAGCATCAAATCAGATGGCCAGGCCCATCTCAATTGGGGTACAGGCGAATGATCGAGGGGTTACTCTAACTTGCCCGCCGAAAACGCAACCGCGGGGCAATTCATTTATTTTTCTAGAGCAGCACGCAGACTGACGGTAGACCCGATCCCATCCTTCATAACCCAAGGCCTTGCCATCTATTCACTAATTTACCCCTAGTTGATGGTTACAAGCCATTGGCAACAGAAAGCACCCTACTTATCATCCAATTGCCATTGCCGACTTTTTACACCAGAGCGGCTCCTTCCCCAAGCGGCCTTTCCGACATTGACGGCAAACTGCGAGCGATACCGCTTTAGCTTGATCGCACCCTATCATCATAGGCACATATTGTTTGCCCATTGGACCATTAGGACTGGGCATCCGTCGCCACTTGATCAAACACTGGCCACGGAAACCGAAACATCGACATAACCACCAAAGTCGATAGTCGATACCGCTCTGCCGTCTTTTTTTTTGTGCGACCTCACCGAACCTTAGGGCCTGTGGTATACGCTGCGCTGCCATCAATCGTCACCATGGAGAAAATCACAGACAAAATAGCCGCTCTGCCGGCAGATGCCTGCTATTCCTCGCTCGAGTTCTTCCCTCCTAAGACTGCCATGGGCTTCTCCAACCTTCGCGACCGACTGGACAGAATGGCAAGGGCTCTGCGGCCACTGTTCGTCAATGTTACATGGGGCGCCGGCGGCTCGACATCCAGCAAGTCCCTCGAACTTGCAGAGATCTGCCAGAGGGAACTCAACTTGACAACATGTCTGCATCTGACCTGTACCAATATGAGCAAGAAGATGATCGACCAGACTCTGGAAGACGCAAAAGTTCTTGGCATCCGAAACATTCTGGCTTTGCGCGGTGATCCTCCCAGAGCGGACGAGTACGAGGACCCAAATCGTGACCCCGAAGATGCTATTGACTCAACCTTCGTATGGGCAATCGATCTTGTGCGTTACATCAGAAAGAATCATGGCGACTATTTCTGCATTGGTGTGGCGGCGTACCCGGAAGGGCATGCCGACGAGAGTCACCCTTTGGGGCAAAGCCCGGAGCATGACTTGCCATATTTGGTGGATAAAACACTTGCTGGGGCCGATTTCATCATGACGCAGCTCTTCTTTGACGTTGATGCTTATGATAAGTTTGAGCGCACACTGAGAGAGCACCCCAGCGGAGCCTTCAAGACGATCCCCCTTATCCCCGGCCTCATGCCCATTCAGAGCTACCAGATGATCAAACGAACTACCAAGCTCAGTCATGCCTCGATACCAGATCCCATCATGGCTCGTCTAGATGCCGTCAAACAAGACGACGAGAAGGTCAAGAATGTGGGTGTGGATATCGTCAGCGAGATCGTGGAACGCGTCAAGGAGATCAAAGGCCGGAGCCCCGGCCCCAAGGGTTTCCATTTCTACACCCTTAACCTTGAAAAGGCTGTATCGTTCATCATGGAGCGGTCGGACCTTATTCCAACCTCCTCAGAAGACGAAGAGGAAGCGGTAGCAGACGACCTTTTGCCCAACATTCCTGCTCTCACAGTGAACGGGTCATCGACCCCTCAGGGTTCCCTAGCTCCTCCGGCTCACGACCATTCTCGCCGGCAGTCTTCAATCGGATCCGACCCACGCAACCGCGTTATTGTTATGGGTCGAACCCCGTCGCATCCGGAATATGAAACCACAGCAGCTGATGCGAGTATACCGGTCGAACCCATCAACACTCGAGCCAACACGCTTGCGATCTCTGAAGGCGAAGGCGTACTGGGCCGCGAAGCAACATGGGATGATTATCCCAATGGACGATGGGGAGATGCCAGATCCCCAGCTTATGGTGAAATCGACGGCTACGGTCCCAGCTTACACGTCACTAACGCACAGGCTATAAGCTACTGGGGCCATCCTACAAAGGCTGAAGATATCAGCGACCTATTTGTAAAACATTTGAAGGGTGAATTATCCGCGATTCCATGGAGCGAGGAGGAGTTCAATGCGGAGACCCTGACTATCAGCCAACCCCTGTTGGGGTTGAACTCGAAGGGCTGGTGGACCGTGGCTTCGCAGCCAGCCGTCAATGGCCTACGGTCCACGGATTCCACTTTTGGTTGGGGTCCGCAACAGGGGTTTGTTTTCCAAAAAGCCTTTGTTGAGTTCTTTATCCCCTCGGCGGACTGGAAAGTGCTCCACGAGAAGCTGCAGTCGTCCGAAATCAAGGACTCCGTCTGTTTCTTTGCTGCAAATGCAAATGGAGACTTTGTGTCCTCGGACGAGACCGGTGGACTGTCAGGGGAGACCGTGGAAGCCAGCACAAATGCCGTGACTTGGGGTGTCTTCCCAGGCAAGGAGATTGTCACACCAACTATCATCGAAGAGGTCAGTTTCCGGGCGTGGTGCGAGGAGGCCTACGGCATTTGGGGTGAATGGGCTAAGGTCTACGGCAAGGGTACCGAAAGCAGCAAGCTGTTAGAGCGCACGAAGCGGGACACTTGGCTGGTAAACATCATCCATCACGATTATATGGAGAAGGACGCCCTGTGGGATCTACTGTTGAAATAGTGCCGGGCCCAGAAGTATGGCATTTCACATGGCAATTGTGTGTACCAGCGGGATGAGAGGCGATATCCGAGCAGATGCCACGTTCTAGACGTGAAATGAAAAAAAAACGACATATGTAGTAATATCTGACAACAGCTGTTTCTGGTGCACAGGGATGCAGCGAAGGAAAGTCTACCCATATTCATTGACCTGCTTAATATTCTTGGCGTGTACCGGCACACCGGTTAAGAGAGCCGCCGCAGCTGGGTATTAAAAAGCATAGAGCTCTTGACCCGTTCCTCGAATTGGGATGTGAGCCGCTGCCATCCCATAGCCTATACTTTCCCGAACTGCCCTTGGCACCACTGCTGGCACAAGCAGAGCTTAATAACCGGTCGTAATACACTATTGTTTCGCTTGTGCGTGAGAATATAATGTACTCTGGTCGCTAGCGATCTTCTTGCAGCATGGCTTCGAATCCCAATGGGACAAAAAAAGGTGGCAACAAGCTTTCGGCAAGTCTGACATCGGTCAATGCAGTACTGGGCCTTGGCATAGAGAAGAAAGCACCCAGAAGGAAGTCAGCAAGACCCGAGTAAGCGGAGGGCTTATGAAGATGGGAGGGGTTGGAAAAGAAAAATTCAATAAGACGGCTCGGCACGTTGCATTATCTCGAGAATCAGAGTCCAGTCAGACGAGAGATAAAAGAGGATAACAGCAGCATAAAGTTTGCAAGCGGTTCTCGTTCTTCCCTCGATCTTTGCGGCCGAAATAGTTGTAGTCTGCTGTCGTGTAATGTGAGCTGTAAATGTTTCTTCTTTTTATTTAACTTTCCTTTTCTTTCTCTCCCTCTCTGTTTTCAACCACATGGCGGGTTGTGCTAGGCCACTTGTTCCAAGCAAAACACTTACCAGCTGAGAGACCGTGATAGAATTAAGGTACGTATTGAGAGGCACGGAAGTCGTTGTCAATATCGTTGTTGATCCGCGGAGCACAACGAAGGAAGGGCCAATCCCGCACATACCATACCTATTTGTCCCCCCCCAAGACTCGGTCCGGTTGAGGCTGCTGATATGTCACCATCCGTGCTTTTTCTTGTCTCACGCGGATCGAGACCTCTTGAAGTGATAATGTAGGGGGTAGCATAATCCGTGCTGGTTAATAATACGAGGACCATGACTGACAACGTAATCACCCAACTCAGGGGCAGGCGGGAAGACGGACGAACCTGGCTTGCCATCGTTTGATCTCATTGGTATAAGGACAGAGAAAAGAAATTGGAACCGGACTGGGAGTCATGATGTTCTTTTTTGGGTTGTCTCCCCAAAATCCCGCAGATGCATATTGCTGAAGGAAGGAGGATTCCCATGATCAGATGTCAGGTCTCTCGCCAATAGGCAAAACCAGAAACTCCACTACAGTCACAGGAGAGACATGGGATAGGGAGACCAGCAGGTCGCCCAAAACGGAAGCTCTAGTGCTTGCATATTGCTTACATCTCGCTGGGCCAGCTGGGCTGGGTCGTGAACCCTCCCGTGGGAACCGTGGGGCACCAAATAAAGAAGACCAGAGGCAAGGCAAGAGAGTTTTAAAAAAATAGAGAAGGGGCGAGCTTGCGGCAGCTCTACCTACTGCGTGGATACCCAATTGTGAAACGTATCGTGGTTGGTTGAATATACGGTATGCAGCAAGATCCAAACAACCTTTGAGATGGCTTCACGTAGGGAGAGGGAGAGGTGGTAGGCTAGCTTGGCTAGCTAGGCTGGTTAGGTATCCCGATCCATGGGCGGCAGGTAGGTAAAGGGGGCGAGGCCGGGGGGCCGGGAGGCAGGGAATTCTGGCCCAGGGGGGAGGACAGACGGGGTGACGACAGCGTTGACGTTGACAGCCCTCTATTGAAAACTAGACCTTACCCATGTACATACATACCACTTGATACACACTTGGCAACTCAGTTAGCACGCACAGCATATAGGCTAACATCGTTGGCTGTGCCGCTTACTTACATACGGGAGCTCTAAGCTTGGATGAAATAGCTTCAAGTCACAGCTCGGATTGACATAATCGACTGTCGACTCCCGAACCCCAAGAGGCTGGCAACGTGTCAGATATGCCAAAGACCTTCTTTTACACTCATCAATTGGGCCTCCGCCAGATGCACTCTTTCTCCCGGACCATATTCCGAACAGATTACCCCGCCCTATGTCATCATCGACGACCGAGTGGAGATCTTATGTAGGAGAGATCCCCAATTGGGAAGATCGGAACGTCGGGCATGGCGCGCACAACGCAATCGTGCTTACCTATTCGTTCTAATCGCAAGAGATTAACGAGATATCACACCTAAGGGGCTGGCGTTGTTGTTGGTGCTGTGCCAGACGGATAATCGCCAAAGACAACCGCATACGTGGTAGAGATTTTAGTTCTCCCTCATCCATGTGTGTGAGACATAAGAAAAGACGAGCGCTATGTGCTCCTGAATCCGAGGGATTGGTATACCAATCCGTGCTTGCTAGAAACGATTGACATACCGGAAATAGAAACACAATGTAGAAGCGAAGTGACAACGTCGAGACAGGTTTTCAACGTGACAAGGGTCATAAAACTTTGGGTGACTAATGTCTGAACCTCAAACAGACGATGTTGAAGAAAAATCAATTATATGTCGAGTCCTCCCAGACAAATTCGAGTGTCTTATTCAGTGGAAGCGGTCTCGAACGGCACCACCCGGGAGCCTGGAATCGCGCTGCATCCACAAGACCTGCCACATACATCCCCTCGGTACAGAATATGGGTCAAAGCCTGAGGCTGTCTCGGGTATACTCCTATCTTTCAGGACACTGATGTCTTGTTGGGATAGGGCAACTACAACCATATAACCTCGCATAATATCAGAAGCCTCCAAGCCCCCTAGCAGCCTTGCAGCCCGCGCAGATGCAAGGACAATGCCCGTTTACAAGATAAAAGCGTTGGAACATTTCCCCGGCACACGGAGCTGCTGTCACGAATGAAATGGGCTAACGGACGGATGATTGACGGCTAGGCTCAACACGTAACATGCTGCCGGAGGCGCAGCTGATCCCACCCGGCAAACCAATTGATATAGACTCTCTAACCTTAGTAGAGGTCGGTTGGTCGGCTGGCCTTGCCCCTGCGACTCGTGAGCCAGCAAGCCACTTTCTGCTAGCACGTAGTAGAGGGGGGGGGGGGGAAAACCACAAGAGTAGACCCCCCCCCGGCAAATAAAAACCACGTAGTACACCAGG